>JAZHYW010021559.1:0-32074 GCA_037355805.1 Ixodes ricinus
GCCAAATGAGCAAAAAAGGGTTCTTTTCGGAAAAAAAGAACCGATTTGGTGGAAGATCCCTATGAAGCGTGCTTTCTCAAGAAAAAGCACCCCATGCAAAATAAAAAAAGAAATGCAGGGCTAGTTTCCGGCCTGGAAAGAGAGAAAAGGGTGCTTGTTGCAGCCAGGAAAGAGAGAAAGCGATCTTTGGAAAACGAAGGTCACTTAAGTCTTCTCCCGGATAGAGGGACACAATGACCAGGCTCGAAAGGCTTTGCACGCGAGAAATTGGGTGTGCTCCTTTGTGGAAAGAAAGCTGCCGGTGTGAGCTGTCAAGTCCTTGAAAACTTAGTGGGGTGGAATGTCATAGTTATTTATGAAGTCGCGTGCAATTAGAGGCCGAGATAATCTTTGCCTCCGGCCACAGATGAAACAGGCTTCGATGCCTTTGACTCCCGGGTCACCTGCTTCAGCGGTCTGAACATTGGCGTTCGTTTGCAAACGTAATTACTCGCCGTGTTTTATTTAGTAAGAAATATCAGTATAGAGCTAAACTTCGGTACTCATTTGTATAAAGCAAACGGGTCGTTGAATTAAAGTTTATTTGAATAAATCTGTACCTGCGGAAATCGAGCGTGTACTTTATTTCCCGCCCAAAGTCTGCATACAAATTGGCAAAGGCGCTAAAATTCGATGAATGAGCAACACACACAAAAAAGTGCGTGTCGTGCTGAATGAGTGATACGGTGATTAAGCGGCGTCGTGTTTTTTTAGTAACGAGAGCCATTTTTTAACTTTCTTTCGTGTTTAAACATCATACGTATAACTGCGCGTTCAGATGAAAAATAAATAGAACAGAGGAACGTTTTTTTTTTTGTTTTACTATAAAATGCAGTTGTCCCAGCTTGTGGTCATGACACCGCCCGTCTCCCACTACGGCGCATCTGATTGTTTCGCGGCACGCGTCAAGCCGCAAAAATAGAGTTGGGACGCATCCGCGAGTGGCATCAAAAATTCTGCTGCGCGGAAGGTTAGTCCCGTCTGTTGTAGTCATCTTTATCTTCCCAAATAAATCAGCCTGTAAATGGTGGTTTTTCGATTTCAAGGAGCAGTTCTGTGTAGAAGGATCCCCGGAAATAATCCCATAGGCATATTCTATAAGTGCGTTTTGAGTGAAGCAAAACTAAACTTCGATATATTGTGCGTTAAAATTTATGAATAAGAACGCAGTGTAAAAAATGAGTGCTCCGTCCGTCGGTGAACCCCGCTCGCTACTTTGAGGTCGCCAAGCAAAAGTTAGGAAAATGAAATGACATGAGGGGAAAAAAAAAAAAGAAACGTGGTCACTGCTGTTCTTGCAGTTTTCGCGAACAATATGGGATGGTAGGATGTAGGACACAATGGCCCCGGACGAAATGGCCCTCGACGAAATGGCCCCGGACAAAATTGTCCCAAGTGCAATCCCGGAGAGAATGGTCCCAAGTGAATTTTAGACACTCATCTTTTAATGAGGTGCTACTTTGAAGTTCTATTAAGCATACATTCAATGTTCTTATAATGCAACTTTTGTAGCGACCTACGACGGAGGGGTTTATGAATTATCTGCTCTCACATCTTCATTGCTTAAAGGCGTCCGATACCAAATGAATCAGATCGTTTCTGTGCTCAACTTTAATACCACATTGGAGCTTGAATCGCCTTCGCGGGGCGGTTGCGAACGCGGCCACTCAAAGATCCAGTTCAGATACACCCGTATTTTATGCTGGAAGCATCCGCTTGTAATGCTTCTCTTACACCGCCAGTGTAAATGTCGCATTACATCTGCGCGATGCCAGTGAGCTCAAACAATTAGTACTATAAAAAAAAGAAGCTCGATATAGACGCGACAATGTTGGAGAAACACATACACAGGACAGGCACCTATCTCGTGTGTGTTTTTCTTCGACTTTGTACCGTTTATTTTGCACTCTTTTTCATTATGCCGATCAACCAACTATAGCCCAACAATCTATTTTACTGCTTAATACAACTCTTTCCGATCTCCCGCTCCAAGCTTTAATTCGATGCGGTATGGTTACATTTTGTGACTTAATGTTTTACTTTAATGGAGTTCCCTCGTTAGTTCAAAAGAGCTACAAGAAGACGTTTTGAGTGAAGCCATGCGTCGCGCACATTAACAACCAGTTTCTTTATGTAATAAAATGTTTATTTCACAAAAAAATTGTATTGCATTATGCGAATATTTATCTTTTTATATGTTGAGATTGTATCAATTAAGGCTAATAAAAAATGAGGAGCAAGACAAAATCCGACAAAATTTATTTGGACCATTTTGTCCGGGTTTATTATTGGAACAATTTTGTCCCGGGCCATTTTTTCCGGTTCTCGGGCTGGCTCTGTGTTTTCAATTCCCATTTGTAGTGTAAAAGGGGTAAGCGCCGACTGCACGCCCAAGCATTTTTGCGTGACGTGGCGCTTAACTGAGCTAATATTTGTTCAGAAATGGCAATTGACAGTTCGGAGGTCGCTGCGATTGGAATAAAAATTATTTGTCAACGACATCTATTCGTTCTGTCTGATTGCTTTATTATCACTATTCTTCCCAGTTCCAAACTAGGCTCGATTATCATTCAATCGTGTTTGCCAGGCCTCTATTTCGGTAAATTCCTATAAAAAACACGTTACTGACCGGACACTCAATCATCGTATCTAGATGCGTTATCGTATTGCCGGCACAAAAGTCGCTCAGCCACCAAATCGGCCAACACGCGTTGCTCAACACAATTTGTTGCTTGTTTCCGTTGCCGGAAGGTGTCACACCGAGTCAAAAATTTCGCTCTTGTTTATTTTGTGTTTCGGTTCTTGCTTTACGATAGCATTTTGGGCAAGAGAGTGAACTGCCAACAATTTTACCGGCAGTTGACGGACATGCTTGGTGATGTGATCGCCGTGTTTCCTGGCGAACAGGCTGTAACCCGGAACGGAAAAAAACGATGACATGTGCATATTATCTTCGCCAGCGAACCATGGTTCGGACTGCTCAACGACACCCCGAAGATAAGCCATAATGTGTTCAAAAGCGACGTTTCGGGGCTAATCCGCTCACCACTAGACTGACAGTGCGGTGGAAGCGTCATGCTCGTTTGACCAGTGAACCTTCTGTCTTGCACCACGTGATCACAACCGCAGAGAAAAGTGCGATGAAAACCAGGCGAATAATTGGTTGGGCGAACACGTAGCTCCCACCACGCTGTCAGCTTAGCAGTGAACAGGGATGGGTCGCTGAAGGTCACATAGAGCCAACAGGATCTAGCTTCGTTGCTCGAGGGAGTGCCAGTGCTCGCTCGCGCGAGTGGTGGATCGGAACAATGTTTGACCTCCTTTCCCTTTGGGTTTGAAGCTCTGGAAGGAAGTACCTTCCTCCCTTTCCTCTTAGCCATCACTTGCAACATGTCAGCGGACGTGAACACATGGACGATTGGAGACGTCTGCAGGTGGCTTTTTGAAAATGAACTGCAATCGGCCGGTTCATCATTTCAAGGTAAAACTTTTTCTTAAGCAGGCAATATTTGTAATTTCTCTTAAAAATTGCTATAACTACAGAAGCGCTCAATATGGCCAGAAATTGTTTGATGCATAGGCAGAATAAGTAGGACAGGGGGCGGCCTCTTATTAATTAAGCTACTTGTCGTTTGAAATTTGTTTTTATTCTATTTTGGCTTGGAGATGTCCAAACAAGCACGTTGCAAAAAAAAAAACATTATTTTGACAGTTTTGCGTATGTTGAACTACACAAGAGAAAAACGTTTTTGAAGCGGACACTGATCCCATTACTACAATACTAACTTTATATAATTTGACAAAATACTGAGTTCAAGCTTTCCGCCAGAAAGATCTCAAGAAACAGCGCCGATGAAATGAGCAATGATATATCATCGTAAATGTAAAAACTTACGTTACCGGGCTTTAATTAGCTAATGTATCCGCATTTATGACGCCAATAAACGCGAGCGAATAGTGTAAACGTTTCTGTTTTTTGACCGGCCAGGGACATGACACTCCGAGAGACAATCACTGCAGTTTACGGAAGCCGCTCAACTAATGACGATGCCAAACATTTGGTTAGATTCAAAAATGCAGTCTGCGCTGTGACACTAAGGAATGCAAAACGCCACGCTTGCATTGCTTAATGTAACAGCGCAGACTGCAGTTCTTGGTCTAAACGTATGTTCCGCGTCGTCATTCGCTGAGCGGACTTCGTAGGTTGCAACGATTGGCTCTCGGAGTGTTGTGCGGGAATAAACAGGCGCGAACTTTTTGTGCATTTTGTGTTTGCACAACTGTTGATGTATGTTTGATAAAAATAACTGTTTAACTTGGTCCTATATCCAGTGCTGAAACTATTATGTCAATAGCTTACATGCGTAAACGGCGCATAAACGTAACAAATTGTTTTTTGTTTTGTTTTAGAGATTCGTTGATACTGACAAATGTGAAGACGCCGTGAGCGTTCGCCGTCATGTCTTGCTCATGAAAGAAGAGAGAACTAAAGTGCCCCTGAACGTCGACCTGATCCAAGACCGCATGATGCGGACGTTTCAGTCTTGCCAAGATTTGATCCTCAGCGAGTCTGGAGTTCGCACAGTCCTTGAGGAATTTCCGGCAGTGACGATTCCCGGAACGCTAATCCAATATTGTCCTCTTTATATTTAGTCTTAAAGTGTCGAGATGTTTACAGGTCATCACGACTTCAAAAGTTTCTTACTACCCGTTTTATCGCCTGTGAATGAGTTAAGTGGTTTTGATACGTGCGAAATAATATAATTTTACCTCGCAATAGTGCTAAGCAATAAATGAATTAACATTCAGATTAATTAACTTTTGTTTTAGTCGCAATCAAATGAGTTTAATGGGCATATTGGTTGAATTTAGAGGTACTAAAAGTCTTACAAACAAGAAAAGTAAAAAGAATAATCTTTTAATTTTTTTAGTGTGTTTATAACACAATTGTCTCATGGCTACTTCAGTGTTTTATATGATTATTATCTAGAGTGGTTTTGAAGTTTAAATAATGACGTACAAATATTTTATTTTAAATGTTTGCCACGCTTTTCTTGTGTATGAGGCACAATGGCAAGTTGCTATTTGAACTTGTTATTGTACAAATATGTACAACTATTTTATTTTGAATGTTTGCCATGCCTTTATTCTGTATGAGGCACAATGACAAGTTGCTACACTTAGTACCCATTATAAGACGTAGCAAAAACTTGTCAAAGGAAAAATTTGTAGTTCTAGGCCTTTTCTTAGATACAATATCATGCCTGGAGATCAGCGCTACCTATAAATTGATTAACTAACCGATATAAGAGAAAACTTAAATCGAAATTATTTTAATTGATGCCCATCCTTACTCCGCTATAGTGACAGAAACAATTCGTGTGTACAAATCTATCGCACATAAACGTACTTTTGTAAACCAGCAACACTCTCCATTCGTTGTTTATTTTCCAGTTACTACAGGACGTTAAACTGTCGTTCGGCAAAGACATCCGGAGGACATGAGAGCCAAGATGGAGGCATTTACAGCTTCGAGATCGGTGTTCCTCAAAGAAAAAAACATCATTCTGAACTTCGAAGAGCTGCTTGAAGGTACGCTTTAGTCGGTGTTTTTGTAATCCACCACAAGTTTCAGACTGCGACGATGCAGAGGTTTACTTTCGTCCACCATAAATATGCTGGGTTAACTTACTACCTCATTACGAACCGATGAACGCTTATCGGCGCCATTCGTTTAAGACAGGGTTAACTTATACTCGGAAACAACTTTCTGTGGCGTTTCTGAAGTAAAGAGTGCGTGTGCATAGCCTTGATTGGCGCTTAAGATGCGCGGGCGTCCTTAACTTTGACAACATTGCCAAAAAAAGTTGCCCAAGTCACCCCTGAGTATAGTGCATTGTCACAGATAGTAGTGCAAGCTTGTCAGTGTTATATTCTCAATATACGAGCTAGTAATATAAAACGACTCCTTGCTTTATTTTCTGAAAATAATTTAAAGGAAATATAAGCGACTATAGTCAATGACAGGTTGAGAAAAATAAAAGAAAGCGATGAACGCTTGAATGAGAGGAGGTTCTCTCCCCTATTCTGTCCGCTCTCCTCTCCAGCTCTAGATCTTTCTGTAGCAGTGGCGGAACGCGGATGATCATTATCGCGTTCCGCAAGTGCGCCTGCACGAGTGTAACTGCGCCCACAAGTTTCCGGAAGTGTTCTAAAAGAGTTGATTTAGTGGTTTTCGATGACGCTCTCTAAGTTTCTAATTGGAACCATATGTTTATTTCCACTAATTAAAAGGTTAATTAACGAATTTTTATTAATTAACCGACTTATCGCAACGATTAGCCACCCACATAATGTACCCCTGGCCGTATAACTCACCTGAACAAACCATATTAGTGCATCTTTTACGGATTTTTTGTAATAAATCTGTTCGAATTAAAAATGAACACCCGGTATATATATAAAACAACAGTATTTGTCAACAAGAGCGAACCAACTATTTCATACCTAAAAAAGTCAAAAAAGAGATTATAATGGCTGCATATATATTTTTTTCTTCAGAGGATCCCGCGGACGTGGCTCTCCTAAACCTGCCTCTCGTATTCAAAGAGAAGAGGCAGCTTCTTTTCATGTTAGAGGTACCTGAAGCTGTTCATACATAGCTTTATTAATAAGTGCACGACATTTTTATTTGTAAAAACATATTCCTAAAGGAATTAGTGCAGAAAACCTATGGATTGCATCAATTTAAGTGGAATCAAAAGGAGCAGCCTTTTAACTGCAGCAAAACATTTTCTCATGCTTACTTTTCCGTAATGGTTGCGCTGGGTCAACCGCGGTGGTTTAGGGAGCGCAACTATCGAAAGACGATGCCTAAATAACGACTTTGGTTCGAAAGCGCGATCTGCGCAGGCAGCTTGACGTTTCGCTGGCTCATTGTCCCTGCGTAGAAAGCGTTTCCGAGCAAAGCCCTCTTTTCACGCTTCGTCATCCGCTAGTCGCGCTCTGTAGATAGCAGGGATTGATCTACTAAGTGTTTTAAAGGAAATCAGATCTGCGGGTATGTTTTAGAGCGTAAGGCTGAACGAGAAATAAAATGCTTAGTGAAACCTATACAATTATAATTGATCTGAAAGCGTCGCGAATGAGTAACTCGCTGCATAATTATACAGCGGAATATACATGTGTTTATATTTTTGCTTTCTTGTTGTAGGAAGTCCGGAGACTGATGCCACTATCCATCCCCAGGAAAATAAGTTTGACATCTTTTTGGATGGTGTCCTGACAGTGACCGGCATCAGAACGACAGTGGAAGCCGTGTGCACATTGCTGGCAGTGTACTATATTTTTGCGTCAAATACCCGGCCGGTATAGGGCACACTATGAAGTTTATTGCTCTTTTTTTTGTTCTCTTGGAGGGAACATCCCTGTTCCCAGTGAAGAGCTTTGCAAACTTTTTAACTGTTTGACTGTTAAAGAGAAGCTGTCTTGTTGACCTGATACCCGTCTCGTCTTAAAACTGTTTCAAATTTTGTTAGTTCTTTTACTGCGAACAGAAGAATCAATTTTTGCGACCCTAATAAAGTATATGAATGGACATGATGTTTACTTTTCTGCCTTTCACCTCGTTAATTATGTACGGGAATGAAGTGTCTTGACACTGGCCCGACTGATGTTTGTCAACCTGACGAAAAAACCCAGTGCTAGCGATTAATGAACAATTTAAAGATACTTTGGTTGGTAGAAAAAAATTCACCTTATTTTTACACATTACAGCGAGCGCCAGTGTTTACGTCTCTTGTCCTTGTTTTTTCGGCGCCTATTTTCGATCACCTTATGGAGCAAGAAATACAAAATACGGTTTACTAAAAACTAACTAGGAATGTGGAAAAAAAAACGATTTGTCATAAAAGAGGGTTACAAATACAAAATATGGTTTACTAAAAATAACGTTAAGATAATCTAAAGAACTCGGGATTCATTGAAAGAACCAAGAAGGGTTCCGAATAAAACCTGAAATAGGGTTCATAAAGAAGAACCGAAGAAGGATCCGTAAAGAACCTCGAAATAAGGTTCATTAAGAGCACGAAGAAGGGTTCTGGAAAGAACCCGAACAGGGTTCATTAACAAGAACCAATAAAGGATACGAAAAGAACCCTGAAATAGGGTTCATTAAGAGCACCAAAAGGGTTCTGGAAAGAACCCGAAATAGGGTTCATTAAGAGCACCAGAAAAGGTTCTGGAAAGAACCCGAAATAGGGTTCATCAAGAGCACCAAAAAGGGTTCTAGAAAGAACCCGAAATAAGGTTGATTAGGAAGAACCAAAAAAGGATCCTAGAAGAACCCTGAAATAGGGTTCGTTAAATAGAACCCAGAAGCGTTCTGAAAAGAACCCAAAATAGGGTTCTTTAAGAAGAACCAATAAACGATCCGAAAAGAACCCCGAAATAGGGTTCATTAGAAAGAACCCTTTTTGTGGGTTCTTTTCTGCACCTTTAAGGGTGCCGCCCATCGGACAAGCGAAAGAACCCTAAAAGGTGCTAGTTGGCACGTTTTTTTTTTAGAGTGTATGGAGCGGCTCTTGAAAGGAAACTGCGGCGCGGCTCTCGCTGGTGCACTCTAAGAAATGCCTGCGCGTCTACTTACCGCAAAACACTTAAAGACAATCTCTGAGATCTAGAAAATCAGTTCAGCGAATGATGAGGCGGTACATACGTTTAGACCTAAAATGAAGTCTGCGCTGTGGCATTACGCAATGCAAAGCGTCATGCTTGCATTACGTGATGCCACAGCGCAGACCTTAATTTTAAGGTCGAAACGAGATGTTCAAGCCTCAACATTCGCTGAGCTGATTTTCTAGATCGCAGAGATTGGCTCTTCCAGTGTTTTGCGGGTATAGCACGCAGGCTTTCTTAGAGTGTGGTCTCGTGGTACAGAGCGCGACATTGTTAGCGCGAACAAGCGATCGCCAGTTTCTTGTGTTTTTCTTTTAGAACCGAAAGGCTAGCTGCCATCAAATATACTGTTATAGAAAGAGCTCATTTACGGCTCTAATATAAGGGGTAAAATTGTGTGCGCACTAATACTCTTTCCTAATAAAATGCGAAAAGGCGCCGATGTCGTGTTCGCGCAAACAATGTCGCGACGTGTACGTGTCTCCCGCGTTCGCCAACCGTGGTTGTCGGTACTTGCAAGAAACGCCAAGCGTGAATTTTATCCGGGGACTTTAGCTCAAGCGCTGGTTTGGCTTTTTTGCTTCTATCGGCCGCTTCATATCTTGGTCATAATCTGGCCCATCATACGTTTGCAAAAAAAAAACATGCGCCATGGCTTATCTTAGCGTGAGAGCTCAGGCCATGCTCCGTTTCGTCATCTGGTGTCCCCCCCCCCCCCCCATTCTTTTTTTTTACTTATTTTTGGCGCAAAAATGAATGACGCATCGCCGAACGCTTATTTCCCGCCCAAATGTATACTCATAAGGGTCCGAAGATGATGCCAAAGTTTAAGAAGCAACATTTTAATCCAGGTTTAAGGCTGCGGTCCCACGGCAGCCATCTTGAACAAGGCGTTAGTTCAACCAATAGATGGCGACACGCACCCGTGGGGTGGCCGAAACATTGGTTCACGGTGGGATGGCTCGAGCACCATCACGTTCCCCTCGTGGCCTTGCTCGCGCCGCTGCCAGCTGTGCTCAGCTGGCTCAATAGCGTGGCCCAGCAAACGCATGTATGCGAGAATGTCAGGCTTTGTATAAATTGTTCTCTGATATAGGGAGATGCGGTTCGGCGGTTGTCACGGGCTTTCGCAATAAATCTTACCAAGAAGGAATCAATTGTTGATTGACGTGTCAATATTCTTTCAATGAAAACTTCTTCTGCAGGAATGCACGCTCAGTAGACTCAATCTTCCAAGACACCAATGGAAGCGGACGTCAAGTAAACTGCTTCGCAATTTACGGTACTTACCTCACCATTATAATGACGACCGAAAAGTGACATAACGAAATATTGTGTTTCACGGGATCCGGAAGATTTTGTAAAGGTTGTTACATTATAGTTCCCAGAAAACAAACGCCGTTGCAATATTTTCGGAAGTACCGACACATATAATGTTGTAAGTACAGCTTAGGAGGAGTATGATGAAAACCATCAGAATAAATAGGAAGACGTTTATTTGCAATGAAGACGCTATGAATGAACGGCGTTTAGCGACGGCAAGTTATGAGCGTATGGGAATTTATAAGTTCACGTGATTGCTAACTATGGACATGCGGACAATGACGACCTGTTTTGTCGGGAGATGGAGTAGCGGTGATGACCTGATATCGGACGACTCGTGGCAGACGAACAAGCAAGTTTCTTCTCAGCGAATGGTAAGCGTCCAGTGTCAAGCACAGCACGTGGCTACCGACGTTGTCGACGTTTCGAACACTTACCGCTTTCGACAAAAGTGCTGGCACCTGGGCTAACTTTGTGGAAAGAGTCGAAGGCTTCCTCGAGTCCAGCGCCATCATGAACTGTAACTGAAAACGATCCACTATTCAGTCTGTGGGTGGCGAAACGTATCCGCATCTGCGGAGTCATGGTCGATGCGTACTCTAAGTGGTTGGAAGTTTACACGATGCCTGCCACGATCCGTACAAACGCGTCATTGACGTTCTACGCTCTCTTTTCCCTACTTCTGCCCTACCGAAAATACTTTTCTCTGATAACGCGCCAAATCTTGCTTCAAATAAAATAAACAAGTCCCCCCCCCTCCTAAAAAAAAAAAAACGGCATCAGGCATCACATTAGTGCACCATACCATCCTGCAACTAACGGGCAAGCAGAACAGATGGTGTGCGAAACGAAGAAAGCCCTCTTGAAGCTTACGGAAGAAGCAGTTCAGTGAAGAATCGCCAGGTTCTTGTTCCAGCAGCACGCGACGGTCTCATCTTACACGGTAAAAACACCCGCCGAAGCAATGTTCGGCGGACGAAGAGCCACACCCCTCGATCTCATGATACTATGGCCATGAATGAAGATCGAGAGATTCCCAGATCGGGAGTAATGGCAGATTATTCGGTCGGACAACTCGTCTACGTGAGGAATTTCAGCGGAAGTCGGGCCTTCCATGTAAAACTTGAGTAGAAAAGGCTCTATGGTTGACAAGAAGGTGTCATCCCTCTGAATACGTTGGATATCAATGCCCTTGAGTGTAAATATAACGAAATCACAAAACTCTCTTTGTGTATTGTGTAACTGCCCTTGTATTTGGTAGTAGAGGCTGTGGTGGTGATTTGGACCTTTCACACCAGGCTCCTTTTTCTTATTTTTCGCCTCATACTCCTTTGCGGTTTCAGTAGGCTTCAAGAATCTTTTGGAACGGGGACACTTTACGTCAACGAGGCCATTTGTTCCAAGTAGTCAATCAGGGAATGCTGCTAGAAATCCGTCCTTCATATTAACGAATAAGCTGCACTTCTGCACATTGCAGTTTTCCTGTTCCACGTACAGTTGTAAAGCAGCATCCTCATTGATTCTACCATATTCTGTTGCGGGTGAAGAAAGGTCTTTGGGTACACGATACTTGAAACAAGTCTGGCACTGTACGTTGTGGTTCGACACCCACTAATATCGTCGTCCTTATAGAGCCTCATCATTTAATCATTACCTCGTCACCTCAAATTGCTCTTCATCAACAGTAAGTACAATAGGCTACCGCCATATTACAATCCAAGAATTGAAAAATTGAGTCGTTCAATCCTTCAATATGTTTATTATTTATATAATGTTATTACGTTACATTACCTCGAGACGATCGACGTCCATCGTCGATCTTCAAATACTTATATAAGGAGGGGGGGGGGGCGATCGGTGGCCGAGTGCATGTCTAGCGCACACCAGCTCGGAGCACGTGGAGCGAAAGCTCGCGCTGCAGAACCCACCCCGCCCCTGCCCGTTTCGATCTGGAAGAGCATCATACCGGCGTGCGGTCGTGTATCACTACTGCGTGGTGCACGTTAAAGACCCCAGGTTTGCGGTTGTACCGCACTGGCTAAATTGCTCATCTACACCTGAGACACCAGACGCCCACTAAGGCAGACTAACTTCCGGCTGTATAAACATACACACAACAATTTGCAATTAGACGCACAATCACAAAGAACACAGCGTGCCGCCTCTTTTCTTTGGACCGTCTTTTTTTTAACCAGCGCAAGCTCGCGCGTTCTCTCTTTTGAGACGGTTAGAACTAACGTTGATTAGAACAGTCGCACATAAAACCCGCGTTTCTCCTACCCGGCCGCTTCCTCCTCTCATTATGTGTAGGTGGTTAAAACTAAATAAGCTATAATAATGGTGTATTATTCATATTTAGTTTCAGTTTCAGTCAGGGGAAAGGAGGTTCGCGGGAAGTAGGGCCAATAAATGAGCTGCGCTTAGAGTATCGGCACTCTCTTCCCCGACAGTGTTGTGGGCGCCGCCATTTTGGTGCTTGTGCAGAGCAGGCGCAACTGCCGATCGTCATGATTCAAAATTGCGACTTCCTCAGCATTAGATTCGGTGTTAGGAAGCTCATGTAATATTGCTTTGCTTTGTCGCAAACTGTTTAAAGTGGAGGACGGAAAAGCGTTTCTTGTGATTTCAGATACAGCTTCAAATAACTGGCAACCATGATTTTAAGCCACAATATGGCCAAGTGTCGCTACTCTGAAGCGTAGCTTATTTAATGACACTATTCATGCCCTTGTTCAAGAAGCTTGTAATACCTGGAGGGGCCATGACGTGAGCCCCGTGGATTCCACAAGCCACTACCTTTTGACACCTGCCTCTTCCTCATTGTTCCCGCTAGTGCCAGTAAATTAGCTACGCTTCAGAGTAACGACACTTGGCCATATTGTGGCTTAAAATCATGGTTGCCAGTTATCTGAAGCTTTATCTAAAATCACAGGAAACGCTTTTCCGTCCTCCACGAATGTTTAAACAACCCGCGACAGAGCATAGCAATATTGCATCAGCTTCCTAGCACCGCATCTAATGCAGAGGAAGTCGCACTTTTGGATCATGACGATCGGCAGTTGCGTTTGCTCTGCACAAGACCCAAAATGGCGGCGCCCAAAACAATTTTGGGGAACGGAGTGCCGATACTTTAAGCGCAGCTCATTTAGTGACTCTAGGCATGAAGTGAACTCGGGTGTTTTTTTTTTTTTATTAAGGCAGAAAGATAGAGAGAACAGAGAGGTAAGCCAAGGAGTACCCTCGACTGGCTACTCTGTTAGGGGAAGGGAAAAAGGATAAAAGAGTGTCAGAAGAGGAGGGAAGAGAGAGGGAGAAGCGGGACACACACTTCGGCGTAAACGCCCACACACATTTCAACTGGCGACGTCTCTTTGTGCGGGCAGTCAGAACACATTCATCGTCACAGAGTCACGCTCACATTCATGGTCATCAGTTAGTCACAAATATAGTCATAGTCACAAATATTCATAGAGCAGCTACTGTCACAGTTATCGTTAGGATAATCAGTATATCCAGGTTTTATCGCTAAAGTCTCTCTGCCAGGCCTGTATTTTGAAGAAATGCTGAAATGCTCTTCAAGGCTTTGCGCTGGAAAATAGGTGACGGCCAGTGGCCTAAAATTGATGATATCCTCGTGTCGTTGGTATGGTGACTTGGCATAGAATTCTGGAGCTCCGCACGTTCAGTGTTGTAGAGTGGACAGTCGGAAATTATATGTTCAATAGTTTCTGGTATATGACATGCACTGCAGTTAGGGCTGGATATAAATCCCAATTTGTATTTGTGCTGATTTGTGTAGGGTACGTTGAGTCTTAGCCGATGAAGAAGGGTGTCTAGATCTCTTTGGAGGCCTTTTGGCAGAAAGTTCTGTAAAAGCGGGTTAATGCGATGAGGGACGGTGTGGTAATATGTAGATGTCCAGGTCTCAAGGAAGAGATTTTTTCCTAATGTTCTAATTAGTTGACGGCAGTCCGCTTTTGTGAACGGTACGTCTTCACAAAGCTCTAAGTTATGTCCGCAGGCAGCCGCAGCGTCTGCTGCATCATTTCCGGGAAGACCACAGTGACCTGGCACCCACTGAAACATAATGTGTTGTCCATTGTTTGCTGCTGTGGCGTGAATAAATAGAAGTTCAGAAACGAGCGCCGGATTAGTTGATTTGCTAAGGGAGTTTTTTAAGCACTGTAGTGCTGCTTGTGAGTCTGAAAAGATGACCCATTTTCGTCGTAGACTGCAGTTCAGAATGTGCTGCAGTGCTTTTTTGATGCCATGGAGTTCAGCTGCAGTGGATGATACTCTTCTTGAGAGTTTGAAGGACTGAACTACTTCTATAGAAGGGATAAACAATCCTGAGGACGAGGAGCTTTCACTTGTTGATCCATCGGTAAATATATGCATAAAGTCCGGGTATCTAGTATGTATATGTGACAATGTATATTGTAGCAGAACAATTTTGGACTGTGAGGATTTGTTCTCCACCCCGTTTATGTGTAAAGACACAATGGGTGGAGGCAGGATCCAAGGTGGACAATGTGGAGCTTCGGAGAAGACAGCAAATTGTGGGATATCATGCTGTAAAAGTGCGATGTGCGATGAAATCTCCGCGTTCGGGCGCCTCAAATGTGCGTTCGTAAGGTGATGTTGACGATGCTGAGTTTTATATCTGAGATACACGCGTAGAATTTCCTGAATACGCATTATTTCAAGCGGAAATTGTCCGGCTTCGGCAAGTGTTGGTATCGTGGGTGAGTCGGGTGGCAATCCGAGACATAACCGTAAAGATTTATTATGTCCAGCCTGGAGATTCTTCATGTTGCTCGCACATGTGTGAAGTACGGGTAATGAATATCGCAGCAAACCATTCACGAGAGAATTTTGTAATCTGAGCATGGAGTATGATGATTTACCCCAGGATTTACCGGTCAAACAGCGAAGAATATGACACGCGGAGTCTATCTTTTTCCTCAATCGCTTGATGTGGGGTGTCCATGTCAGGTTTCTGTCAAGAGTGAATCCCAAAAATGTGTGTTGGGAAGCATAAGAGATCAGTTTTCCTGCAAGGACTAAAGGAAATCTTTTCATTGACATGCGTGTGAAGGCCATTGCCACTGTTTTTTCAGGTGAGAGGCTGAGCCCGCGTGAATGAAGGAAATTACTGATTATTCGAAGGGCCTGTTGAAGCTTCCTTTGAGAGATAAATCGATTTCGGTTAGTCGTCCATATGCAAACATCATCTGCATAGATAGTAATATTCACTCCTTGGGGTAGATGTTGCACGAGTGATATCAGACTTAAATTGAATAGTGTCGGACTGAGGACGCCACCCTGTGGGACACCCATACTAACAGTATGATAGGAGGTGCAACCTTCCATTGTATCCATGAATATAGTTCTTTCAGAAAGGTAATCTTGGATCCATGCGTATAATTGGCCGCCGATTCCGTGTTCAGATAAAGCCGTTAATATGGCAGCGTGTTGAATGCAATCGAACGCTTTGCTAATGTCGAGAAAGATTGCTATTGTGGTTTGCATTTGTGATATGCCATGTTCTACACAAGTAACTAGGTCTATTACATTATCTGCTGCTGACCGCCCAGGTCTAAAACCAGACATTACTTCAGGGTATATGTTATTAGTTTCTAGGTACCAGTTGAGCCTTGTAAGTATCATTTTTTCCATAACTTTTCCTATACAACTTGTGAGAGCGATTGGTCTGTATGATCTCAATTGCAATTGAGATTGACCCGATTTCAAAATAGGCATAATCTTGGCTCTTTTCCATTCGGTGGGGACTGAGCTATTTGTAAAGGATGTGTTGAATACTTCAAGTAATCTACGCCGTGGAGCGTTCTTCAGTCGAGAAAGGGCAGCATACGTCACTCCATCAGGACCAGGCGAAGACTTTTTCTTGGTATTTTGTAGCGCGCTGTCAAGTTCACTCAGTGTGAATGGCTGATCGAGTCTGGAGTCAGCTTGCACGGGAGTTTTGTGTGGTTTATTATTGTCTATAGCTGCGCTGTTTGATATTAGTTTGCAATAGGACTCGGCGATTTCAAGCTCAGTGCAGTGTTCTCTGAGAGCAATGGCTCTGAAAGGGTAGCGTTGGTGGTGTGTCTGACGTCTAATTCCACGAACTATTCGCCACATTTTCACAAGGCTGTTTTTGGCGTCTAATGATGCACATAGTTCTCGCCATGATTTCCGCGCAAGGGAATCTAAATGGCGTCTGACCTTCTTTTGTGCTCTCCTTTCAGCTCGACGATCTTCAAGAGTCTTTGTTCTCTTTGCTTTTCTTTCTGCTCTTCGCCTGATAGCTCGTAGTTTTTCGTACTCTGAATCTATATCATTTCTGTCAAAGGGCATTGTTGTTTGGAATGTAGATTTTTTTAAGCATTCTTTTAATATAGGTCCGAGTTCTTCATCCAACGTGGTAGCGGTAATAGACTCGTTTACAAGTTCAGTAAAAGTTTCCCAGTTTGTGGCGGCCAAAGTATGAGTCTTTTTGCACTGAATAAATCCATTATAAAATATTAGAAGCGGCATATGGTCACTTCCTCTACTTTCAAGGTCAGTAGTCCAGCGAACATTATGGTATTGCTCCGCTGATACGAAAGTTAGGTCTAGTGCGCTGCTGATCTCTCCCCTGTGAAAAGTTGCACTGCCGTCGTTTAAGAGGCATAGATTAAATCTTTCACTGATACCGATTAGTGCAGAACCTCGCTTGTCGCTATACCTGCACCCCCAAAGTTCATGGTGAGCGTTAAAATCGCCACACAATATATGAGGGGAGGGAGTCGCCTCTAATAGGGCTTCCAGACGGCCAACATCAAAAGGTACTTGAGGCTGAATATATGCGGAAATGAGTGTAAATGTTTTTGATTTGTTTCTTACAATCACACACGCATATTCGTTTGTTTCATGTGGGGAGACCTCATACTCGGTGGAGACAAGGTCAACCCGGATACCTATTAACGCCCGACTTACCCCGTTTGTCCTTTTTGATGTAATAAACGAATATCCTGAGAGTCGAAGTTTTGAAATATCATCTATTCGAGCTTCTGATATCGCTAGCAGGGGGAAAGAGTGTTTATGCACAAGTTGTTTGAAGTCCGACATTTTTGAGCGAATACCATTTGAATTCCATTGGAAGACAGTAGTTTGATCGAGGATATCATGAAATGGTTCACCTAATTGAGCCAATCTAGAAGATTTGGCGAAATCAAATCTATCAGACTGAGTACTATCGGAGCCCAGGTGTAATTGCTTCGTCTAAGAAAGCCCCTGACAAAATCAAGAACCATAGTTAAGGCTGTGTTAAGTAGCGAGTCTCTGTTTTCTGATACCTTTCTTCTGTCGGACACATGCTTGGGGATAGAGACAGAGGGAAGATTATCAACATCAGGGGTGTGATTCTTTGAATTGCCGGCTTTTCCCTTGACTGCGCATGGTGAACTTCCATCAATTTTGTGGGTGTACTGCCCTGCACATAGTTTTTTGGAGGGGTTTAGATGGAGAGTTGCCAGTTAAGATATCTCTGAAAGATTTCTTAGGCGCAGAATTCGAAGAACGCTGTGTTTCTGTATTCTCTAGATGTTTTTGCACGTTTTCAGAGCGCGTTTCTGTCGTAGGCTGCTGTTGTTGCCTTTGCGTAATGGTGTCACTTGCAGGAGCTGTGACAGTCTCAAAGTGCTTTTTGCGAAGCTCAGTTTTTCTCTGCTGTTCAATTCGCACCGGACAAGTGGGTGTAAGTGCGTCATGTTGACTTCCACAATTGATGCATTTCGGATGATCAGCATGACATGTTTCTCTGCTGTGCCCCTCCCCGCATCTGGAACAGGTTTCTTCTTTTTCGCAAGTTACGCCTTTGTGACCATAGCGGCCGCAATTTTTGCATTGCAAAGGACGCTCCTCGAACTGCCACACCTGATATCGGACTCGAGATAAGAGCACATATCTTGGCAGAATGGGTGAGTCAAACGTTAGTTTGACCGATGTAGAGTCTCCCAGTCGCCTAATATGGAAGATGGGTATATCTGAACACATATACTTCTGCATGTCTGAATCAGCGACGTCCTTTTCTACGCCTCGTATGACGCCTACTGCAGCAGATCGAGGTCCTGGTTCGTGCGCCCTAACGTCCATTCCACAAAGCTTAGTAAGTTGCAGCAGTGCTTTGGTAGCGAGCGAGTTTCGTGTGTCGACTGCGATGAGATTAAGCCTTTTGTTTGGACGTACCATTAGGATGCACTCCGGGCAGTGGAGTTCGAAGGCGTCGGAGACTTTGTTCATGTTCAGTTTCATCAAGGATTGCTGAGGATTGGTTGGAGAGAAGATCACAGTGAGACCTACGGGGTGCTCTGGAGTCTGTATGGTGGATTTTGAGATGACACTGTCACTGGAGTGGCGGCGCTTCTTGTTCGTGATCAAGATGAATCCCTCTTGGTCGTCAGTGATTTGGAGATCCATATCCATGGTGGTAGATTCAAGTTGGCTCTGCGTTGGGTCAGCTTGCGTGAGGGCAATTGACGAAGACAAATTATTTGTCGCTGTTGAGGGGTTCACCCCTTGCTCCTGATTTGCCTGGGACGAGTAGGAGTGGTCTTCGGTGGATTTCGAAGGTGTGACTTCAGCATCAGGCATAGTTTTCTTCATCATGCATGCCCGTCTCCGAAAAGCTGTAGTTTGTCGATGGAACAAGTTGGAGAGCCGGAAAGAACTTGCTTTTGAGATGAAAAGGCAAGTGAAAAGCCGAGGAAAAATTGCGACCTTGTTTTCATGCACGTCTTCTTCTTTTCTACCCGAACTCGGGTGTATTCTTTCCCTCTTCGTCTTTATCGTTTATTGATTTCAATTATATCGAATAATGAACACTTTATATCACGCTACGCTTGTGTAATTATTTGTCTTAGATTTATTAACCTGACCCAGTACTTAAACCGTTCATTTATCGATAGTAAATCTTCAAATATATTTTCTAAATGTGAAGGTAAAACGACACGGAGATTGATGATGATACAGACGCCAACGCCGCCCTCGAAAATTTTTTGAACTTAGAAATCAGCAGTTTTGTCTGCCATCCGCCAGGTAGCGCAACAAAACACCCAAACAGTTTTTAATTGTTTTTAAAATTAGCTAAGCTCTACAACTATCAAGAAACCAAAGCAAGATCATTGGGAAAATCTAATACATCGCAATGTATATCTATTCCATACAATAAATGTTATTAGATGCCAATAAATCTGTTTGATGTCCAAAAAAGATGTGCGTCAAAAACAGGTAAGTTTGAAGGGCTCCCGGAGCGTTATGACTTTGAAAATAAAAAAAGCCACCGTCCACCTCTTGGGCAACTATTGTAGTTCCAAATGTTATAAAAGATTTTACCATAGTTTAATTATTTACTCAGCGGCATTTGAATTACGATGACTCGAAGCACAAAAAGTGCTACGTTTGATATAGAATATCTAAACAAAAAAATTTTACACAACATTAAATTTTTTTCTGCATATTACCAATTATAAGCACTACATCTGTAGCTAATTTCATTGCCCTAGCGTTTGTCATTAAAAACATATTTGTGCTGAAAAATGTCAATTTTAGGGCAATATTTGGAGAGCTGAAAAAAACAAAGTAGTGCAAATACCAAAAAAGTATATCGTTACATTCTGCTCCGACATCATCTTAACAAAACTGCTCTATTGGAACCGTGTTATCTTTAATGAATCGTTCATAAAACATGAACCAGCGGAGCAAGTGAGGGTCCGCGCCATCATATTCGCAACGCTACAAATGCGCATGAACAGTATAAACCAATACATACATAATATCAAATGAAAGAGGATTGCATTGCCTTTCGAATGACATCAATCCCACAAAACAGTATTTAAAAGGAGATGAGTAATGACCTGCCAAAAAGTACCTAAACTGCCACATTCAGTGGGACCGTAGCAACTTAATATCATATACCCCTCAGCTGCTGCGACGTCAGCAAGTTCGTGGCCGGCGACAGCACTACACTTCTATGATATGTCACCAGCCGGAAATCAAGTGACCTCTTCTTGTGGACGCGTTACACGGATTAGTCAGAGAAGCCTTCCAGGCACCGTAGCATAAAGTGATTGTTCCGCTAAAAATTGTATATATCTGTTTATTATAAAAAACGCACGAACTGCAGCTGTTCCACTGTTACCGATATTAGTAATTATAATAAAGTTAAAAAAAAATCTTGACGCAACGTTAGGCGTTTTAGCGTATTTTCAAAGCAACTCATGAAGAATGACTTCTCAACGGCGACTAAATATAGAAATTGGTTTGATGCATTGAAATAAATATCTCAAAACAAATTCCCGTCTGGTACTTTCTTCATGACGACGTCCGTAAGGTAAGGAATCTCTTGCGTCGTCGATTATCACTGAGCGATCTCCACTTTGCATAGTTGATTCAAGCAGCCAGTCAATGTCCTCCCAGGATTATGCATTATCGTCCAGAATTGCACCTAACGAGTAACAAGTAACTGATTACTTGTAATCACTTATAATTTATTGCATCTTTTAACTCTAGAATTACTTTTGTCTGCAGTACCGTTCGTTACAATTCAACTAAAATTATTACGTAATCAATTACCAGTAATCAAATACATCCATTTCGTCGTTTACCCTGAGACTGGGGGTTTTTTAGAAGAGCAAAAGTGACAGAAAAACAGACAGGTCTCAAACTCAGCTACTAGTTTATTTCAACAACCTCTTCTTATATAGTCCGTTCTCGTCGTCACCAACCAATCACAAACGACCTTGTCCTCTGCACCGAGACTTTACAAGTTCCACACTATCACAAAAGAAGCGGCCACTTCCAACGTTTCCAAGTGAAATGTTCGACGAAATGGTTGACGACGAAATGGTTGACTTCCACCAGCTAGCCTGTACAATGACTCTTTTCTCGTTAATCAAATACATGTTTTTGAAATACCTAAAATAATTCAGTTGCGTTATTTCACATAAAAAATCGCTATGTCGCCCTCTGCACCCCTCATCTATGTTGCTCCGACGTTGAACAGTTTCTTTTACCTTTAAAAAACTAAAAAAAAAAGACAACGAGATACGTGAAGGATTAGGATGTCAACGCGCCCAGCGACATTTTTTCTGTGGAGCTGTTGAGAGTGCCTCGTTTCCTCTGTTCAGTTTTTTACGATCCTGTTTTGCTGCGGAATAGACGACTGTGTTCTGCGGGTTGACCTCCTCTATAGTCACGACAATGAACCGCCCCCCCCCCCCCCAGCCTCCTTTTATCTCGAAAGAGTTCGCGAGCGCGTATTGATGCATGAGAACTGAAGGTTATATTACCTAGGTTTTTTTTTTTGTTACTAGATCGTGATTTTTACTAATGTAGCATGTGGCTGTTCATTTATCCGTCTCTTCTTTTCTCTTGTTTCCTTTCTATTTTTTTATTTCTATCTCTATTGCTAAAGGAAGTGACGAATTCTATCAGCAGGAACGTATTTGGTTCTCAACCTGTCCGCGAAGAAGATAACGTGCTCTCACAGGAGTTATAAAATGAAACATCTTCAGTAGTCTTTAAGTAGTTCCTAATCATTTGTTCAAAAGTAACTACTTTTAACATATTTATACATTCTTCATTTCGTAATAAAAAGTTAAAAAAATGACCGCGAGGAATAATCAATTACTTTCTTGTAATTTTTCAAATACTTTTTGATGCAGTAATTGATTACTGTAATGCGTTAAATTTTTCCTATGAAGTAGCTGTAATTGTAGTCGGTTACTTTTTTAGTAACGCGTAGAAGACCGCTGTCATTCTTTCCAATCCACGAAACAACGTGGCCTTCAACCTCCGAGACTGCTCCTCCGAGAAGTTATACTCCAGATCTCCCACGACGCCCTTCCTGATAATGATGATTGTCTCCTCCTATTTGGTTGGTCAATGTTGATTTTTTTCCAAGACAACTTTCATCCTTCCTTTGTCTTGCTTATGTCCCACGGCCAATGCTCGGACCAAAAGGCCGGCTATGTGGGTCAATTGGACGGGTCCATTGGACGGACTGGGGCACACTGGGGGTTGCTTTCATCATAGAGTTATTATAATGTACGCTAGAGGTTCAACTGGCGCTAGTGTCTATGGGACGTCCGTGACGCAAATTGAAGCAGAGAGCAACCAGTCTACTTTCGCGGTGCTCCTGTGCATTCCTATGGGAAAAGGCGCTTGCATTTTGTCTCTTCGCCAGAGAATAACACGAAACAGTTCGGTTATTTGGGTCGTACCGAATAGTATGCACCTTGATTAACATTGCAAAAGTGTAATTACTTCAGTTAGCGCATTTTTCTTCATTACTGAACGATTTTTAACTTCGCTACATTTCAATCCCAAACGTGTGTTCCGCAGCACGTATGTAAAAACGAGCGACGATTCAAAGCAAAATTACAATCGAAAGGAATATAGGGTGTGTTCAAGGCTCGCCAGCATTCCGGTGACGCGTATATAATGCTAATACGCCAGTCCTGTCACTAAATGAAATTGACCCCGCCGTGCATGAGCGGATGAAAACATTCAAGACGTAAATAATAAAGCACGTGGCCTATGAAAGATATGCCTCTTCGTATTGTTTTCTCTGCCGGGCAGCTTTTGTCGGGTACTAGTTCTCTAAGATTTCGATCATGCTGGTGATATTTCAGAACGTAGAAGTTCGCACAGAGCAGAAAGAATAAAGCGGTACTTACTTATTTAAAATCGGAATATATTACGTGGCCTTCAATTTCTTTTGATCGTACATGCGCGGGTAGTTCTACGCGGTAACACTGATCCAGTGTTACTGCGTAATTCTTGCCGTCTCCCTTAATTTCCAGATGTCCTTCGTTCGTTTGGCACGTATATCCCTCATGCTGAAAGCGCCGACGTTGTGTTCGCGCTAAGAGTGTCCGACAGTGAACATAAATACACGTACGAAGCCGTTTAAGCACCGTTTGTAATGCGATGATATTGAAAGAAAAACGCCGTAACTGACCAATTATTTCGTCGGCCTGACCGAGAAATGTTCCAAGTTACCTAGTACGTACGAATTATTTGGGATATTTGCTCTTATGATCGAGCGCAGGAAGAAAATGCACTCACTTTTTCCCATAGAAATGAATTACCGGAAGTCAATTTTCGACTGGTTGCTGTCTGCTTCAATTTGCGTCAGCACACTAGCGCCACTTGAACCTCTAGCGTACATTAAATAACTCTGTGGTTCCCATCGCCCACGACCTCTAATTCCGGCTTCACTTGGGATTCACTCGATTGGACATGTCTTGAGCCGTTCACCTCTTCTTCCTACTTCCATGGCTCACGAGCGTCTAACCGCACCGACTGACTAGCAGACGGTGTCAGACGGCAGACTACCAGACGTCGCGACAGGGGGACATTATGCTTGAAAACACGTTCAGCGGAGCGGCCGAGGCAATCCAGTATATATGGGTTGCACGTGACGTCTTTAAAAGAGCGCTCCAATGACCACCAGAGTAGAGGGCAAGAAGGAGGTCTCTTCTTATCAGGATCCTCTTTTGTGCCTCCCGGATTTGCACAGGCGTCGCTATTCTCCTCCCAGAAGATTATTGATGATTAACCCGTCACTCACAATTCTTACAAACAGCTTCCTCTCCTCCTCCTACATGGTGGTCAAAAGTATCCGTTGTGACGTCAGTGCAACCCATGTATTGATGGGTGGGGCTACCGTTCTCTTGCCGTTACCGAAAGCGGGTGGTGCATTGCACCTAATGTGCGCCTACTGTCGTCAATATTGAGCCAAACAAAGTGTTTATTATTTCGATGAACTTTTAGAGGAAAACGTACGTGTCCCGTTAAAGCACTTTCAAAATACATATACAGAGATGCTTCTTTAATATGGATGCCTCCGTTCCCACAAGAAATCGTCCATAATGTGAGCTGTCCATATTAACGAGAAAAAATGCACGTATATTTCCAGTTTGTCCCCGAAAATGATGTCCATATAGCGTGGTATCCATATTAACGAAGCATGATTGTATTTATTTTAATTTGTAGTTTTGGTTTAAGCTTGAGTCACACTGCTCGTATACATTATACAACAGACACGATGGCGTGGCAGACATGATGACGCCATTATCTGCTGGCAACACTCAAGTATGTTCCATGGCTTACTTCATACATGCGTCGAAGATGCCTGCAGACACTTCTTTGTTTGGCCAATGGAAGAGGAATCTTATGGAAGGAAGGACCACGCCATAGGCAGTGTCTGCAAACTGCCTTTTTTCAATCATAAATTAGCAATGTGTGCGCCCCTTTAAGCCAGCCCAAATGGATAAAAAGGAGCGTTCGATGTGCAATTCAACCCGAACCTGCCTATTCACCTAAGCACGTGGGCAACTACCTCATCACGGTTTGCAAGCTCCACCTGCCTGCCGAGGGAACCACGATTAACAGCTACTTCCGCCGACTACACACCGGTCGAGGGCGGAGAAACAGCAGGACGTTTCACGGATGAAGCTCGGTGCTATTATAGGTATACAACCCCGCAAGCTGTCAGTGAAACCAACCTCATTTCGCTATGCGGAGAGTCTAAACCAGGAGTGCGTAGTCGTAGACTGTTGAAGCGAAAGCGTACCAGACACGTGGCATTATCGAGCGACGCCACTTCTGCGACGTATTTCACGTAGACGTCATTTTCCGCTCCGAATGCTCGACAGAGTGCGCTAAAGAAATACCCCTGCGAATTCGGATATAAACAGGAATATTCCCCAGTCTTTCCTTCGTGTAATAACAACTGTCTGATGAAGGTTAGATACACCGGGTTTCCAGTTGTACTCAACGCTAATAGATCAATGATTTTAAAACATTTACAACACTTTTTTTGCCGCAAAAATCAAATTTGGCGCTCCTTTCAGTTAAGATGCAAGCATGGTATCTCGAGTAATCGTGGATTCACAAGAGAGCGCCTCTCAGCCAGTCATAGTTCCAAAAACTCAGCAAATTCCATGCTGCTTACTTTGTTTTGTGTAAGATATTATGGGCCTCACCATTCAATCTGCAAGCTAGGGTGCAAAAACAGGATGAGAGCGCGCGGATCGAAAGCGCGGACATCGATGGTTCCCGAGGAAATAGCGAGGAAAAATAGCAAAAGAAAAGCGGAGAGACAAAGTAGGCGAGATGTTCAGGGTGCTCGTATTACCGCGAGGAATTTTAGTTGTTCGAGTGCTTGTCCACTTTATATAATTTAATACATGATGTTCACGCCACTTCAGGCAGTGATGACATGAGGAGAATATTATGTCCGGTCCCCCTATGTTTACCTTGTGTTTGGCTACGTGCGCTACGATCCTTGGTTCTCTAGAGAGTAATTGCGTGAGAGATACGCTCTAGAAATGCCCCCGTGCCATGCTTCTAAATTGCCGATGCGCACCGGCACGAACCAAACACCACAAATAACGATTCTTGAGACGAGGAAGGCGCGAGTCCGCCAAGGGCTGCCGAGCTTTGATGATTGCAGGACCGCGGTGACAGTGCACGCCTACTTCGATATGCTGCCGACAGATAGCACAACGTAAGAAGTGACAGGATTTGACGACTTAGCAACTCGAGCTTAGAGTTAATATTTTATCTGAAGAAAGTCCCCATGCATTCGGACCTGTTGGAACACCGGGGCAGAGAAGCAAAGGTCGGTGGTCCTAGTTGGTGGTACCGATGAGCCCTTGTCGCCGGCGACGCCTAGATATACACTAATGCCTCGTTCACACTTGCGAGCCGGCGGCCGGATCCGCGAGACGCCCGGCGACGAAAGCAGCAGAACTTCCGGCGGAAGCAAGATCGCTCTGGGACCAATTTTGAACGCCGAAAAAAGTTTTCTCTCGCTGCAAGCCAATCAGAGCGCACGGGGTAAGTGGCGCTTGTTGACGTCAGATCGACGCTGACGAGCTGGCGACGATAACGACGAGATAACGACAAGACGCGCGCGGGCAATGAGGCTTGGGAGCTCTCGTCAGCTCTCCTCTGTTCGAAAAAATTACACCATCTTCCCGAGGGGAACCATGGGGTGATGCGGAGCATCGTGTTGTTTCCGAGGAAAGAGTCAGTTGCGTGCTGACGTCGAGAGATGGCGCCACCGACTGCCCTAGCGTACCCCCTACGCTAGCCTTCGTCGCGGCTCGCGGCAAAGAAACTTGGAACGCGCGCCGTTTATTTTTCACGCGGGAGAGGAGATTAGAGGAGGAGAGTTGCGCGTGCGCGCGCGGTGTGAGGGGAAGCGAACGCACCCGCAGTGTACGCAGCTGGTAGAGAGAGCGAGCGGAGAGAGCAACGCGCAGCTGTTGGAGAGGGAAGGAGGAGAGTTGCGCGTGCGTAGTACGAGTGCGGACTACGACACCAAGGCCGCGGGACATAGGCCCGAGCAGAGTCGCTCCACATCTAAAACTGCGAGACGCTTGCGCCGCGCACTCCGCAGGCGGCAACAAATCTGAACGACCCGATCTTTTTCCGGCGAGCAAATCCAGTCGGCGGCGAGTGCGTATTTCGCAAGTGTGAACGAGCCATAATGCCTCGTTCACACGTGTGAACCGGCGGCCGGATCCGCGTGAATTCTGACGCCCGGCGACGAAGCAGGCAGATTTTCCGGCGGAAAGCAAGATCGCTCTGGGACCAATTTGCAACGCCGGAAAAAATTTTCGCTCGCCGTAAGCCAATCAGAACGCAGGGGAAGTGGTGCTTGCTGACGCCAGATCCTGTCCGAGCAGACGGTATTGCAAATGGCGTCCAGTATGTCTGTGCCGTCGGTGCCTCTGGCTATACCAGTGTCTAGCGGAGCTACTAATAGAAGCGGTGAAAAACCACGTCGTACTTTATAACGAAACGCATGCTCGAAACAAAGACAATGATTATAAGGACAAGCCATGTAAATCTAATGCGGAAGGCAAGATTAAGTCGCTTCTCGCGCAGGGGGTAGCGGTGACGTCAGAACGCCGAGCCTGATTGGCTGATCGCGACCCCCTATCTGAGCCTCGTCTGCTCCTTTGCAACGTCGTCTGCGTCTGTCTTACCTTTCCTGCGACTTTTGAAAGTGCAGAGCCAGATTCACGAAACTATCTTACGCCAAAAATATCCGTAAGACAAAAACTTAAAAACAAATTCGTATTCACGAAACGGAAATTTTTGTAAGTTTTGCGCAGGTTACGACGAAATTCTATGACAGCTCCGAAGCTACGCACTTCTTACGATCAAATCAGCATGGCCGATAGCGTCGCAGTCGCGACGACCAACGACGTTTATTTTTCTACGTGCGCTTCTCACGCGTCCCGACTTCAAGCAGCAAGAAAAAGTAAAAAGTACTTGCACCAGACCACGACGAACAAGAACGCTGGA
This sequence comes from Ixodes ricinus, assembly GCA_037355805.1. Classification (NCBI taxonomy): domain Eukaryota; kingdom Metazoa; phylum Arthropoda; class Arachnida; order Ixodida; family Ixodidae; genus Ixodes; species Ixodes ricinus. Next base: position 27,412 of record JAZHYW010021559.1, read on the forward strand.
TCCACAAACACCCGGAAAAGCTCCAACGGCCACGATTCCACCGACACCGACCAAGCGAACTCGGCAGATGGGCCTAGCAGCCACTCCGACTCGGCGACCTGAGCCCACGACCGGCTGGCGTGCTGAATAATGCCCCGCGACCTTGTGAACCGTTCCCGTATTATACTGTGATCACTGACCTCAATTTTATATTAAGAGGTCAATCTCTTCCTCTTGTCATCTCCTTGTTTTCCGAGGCAACGGTGACTGTCGCCGGTGAAAAAGCGGTGAATCTCCGACAGACGCAGGAAAGTAAAGCAGCCATCGCTTTGACTAGCAGACGGGGCAGACGCGTTAACCGCGCCAACCCGCCGACGCCGTTAAAGAATGAGGAGTCTTGCCGCACACGAAAGGAGGGAAAAAGTATTTGGGAGGGAACTTGCGGACACTAACACACTCACTCTCGGTTCTTAGCAAACAAACCACGGCGTCTCGTTACACCTCGCCGGTGAGTACTGACTTCCTCCTTGATGCGCGTCTGCTAGTTGTTCGTCAAAAACAACGTACCGCTTGAGTTATTTCGTCTGCCCCTTTGAAAGACGAAGTCGAGCTCGCTCGCAAAGACCTGCACTTTCGAAAGTCGCAGGAAAGGTAAGACAGACGCAGACGACGTTCCGAGCAGACGACGTTGCAAGGAGCAGACGACGCTCAGATAGGGGGTCGCGATCAGCCAATCATGGCTCGGCGTTCTGACGTCACCGCTACTTCCTTTCTCGTGCGCAGATGACGAAAATGAGCCCACTTGCGAAGGCGTATTGGAACCGAATTGGGAACAAGCGGTACGTACTGCGGTGCACACTGCACACACGTTGTTTATTTACTGCATTCTTGTTGCGAAGAGGATGTCGCGGATTCGTCAGCACTGCCAGCTGTTACTATTTTACAACGTAGCCGTAGAAGTGTCTGCGCTGCAAGAGAACGATTGCGGGAGCATATTTGGGTAGCGCGGAGTCTCCATGTATTCTCCCATAGGCGGGCCGCCTCCTGGAACCCCTAGAAGTACCACGTGAGTCGCGCCGAGCTGCTCTGTCGGCCATGTTGTCTGCGAAACACGCGGATCAAAGGTTGCTACCTGCCCGTAGAAGCTGTATAGTGCTCTAGCGGCAACAAATCTGAACGGCCCGATCTTTTCGGCGAGCGAATCCAGTAGGCGGCGAGTACGTATTTCGGAAGTGTGAACTAGCCATAAGAATGAATGAGACATTGCCTCTCAGGTCTGTACCTGGTTCTCTTCAGTAATCCGCTGTGAAACATATAGATGGGATATTTTTCGTGCGCGGTCCCACAGACTATGGATGGGCGAAATACCTTCGAGGCGAGCGCTGAGCGACGAGGAAAGGTATACACAGCGAAACGAGATAAAAGAAACACGCTACGAATATACGATAACTCGCGATGAAAACGATCGAGCGAGGTTCGCTGAATAATTGAAAATTTGATAGGTCACACCGTACTAAAATATGACGGTTTCAACTCCGAGGCTTTGTCGCTCATGCCCCCACTTGAAGAGGATATTCGAGAAAGTTTAGAATCGTCGATCAGCGTGCAACCTCGAAGATGCCAATGACACATTAACTGCGGTCAAAACGCTCCGGCCGGATGATCTCACGGCCACCTTATAACAACGCTTAGGAGGCACGCAACGGACACTTTGTACGAGGTGCTCTCGGAAGCGCAATACATGATAGGTTACCGCTATCGTTCTTGAAAAGCTATATTTTCCTCATTTGAAAGGTTCATGACCCTCTAAAGCTTTTGTCTGTTTTCTCTGAGAGGCCAATATGTCTGACTAATGTCGGCTTCAAATTTGTAAAGAAGTCCTGGTGTTATAAAATCCTTTGTGAGACCGCATCAGATGTGCGTTATTAAAGGCGGCACTATTTCTACCAAGATAGACAAAGTACATAGAATTCTAGCATGTTGCGATGCCTTCGGCGGACGAGTTGCTACGTTGCAGGTGGACCTAGAGAAGGCATTTGATCGCGTGTCGCGTGAGGTTATTTTTCGTAATTTTTAACATGCTACTGTAGAGTCTGTGATTTTACACGGGTTAAAATGGTTTAAAACGCTGTACGCAAATTGTTGGATGTAAATTGATGTAAGTAAGAACATCAGTGAAAGTGTAAAGGTCCGATCTTCTAGGCAAGGTTGTCCACTATCTCCCTCACTGTTTGCGATTTACAAGGAACCCTTTTCTTTAAAACTGATGAACAATGACAGTATACATGGTTTTACGTTACACTCTTGCGAAGTAAAAGTTCTTTCGTAGTGCAGACGACGTTGCAGTTTTTTTTGTCGTCGACCAAAACAGCGTTTATAGGTAATCAGCGGTGCTTCCTTATTCTCCAGAAAGATGGGTAGCGCTATCAGCATGCAGGGTCAAAAGCGTAGGTCTCTGGTACGGTAATTACGCACCCGCACCCGATCAGCCTTACCTGCGAAGTACCTCGGGGTGCCGCTCTAGCACCACCGGGACAGCAACCAAATATGGAGTGAAGAGACGGAGATGGTTAAGGCCAAAGTGAGGGCGGGAGGGGGGGGGGGGGGGGGTAGGGACTTCTCTAATGTTTGCGAGCGCTACCGTTTGTAATTTATTTTTAGCGTGGAAACTTTGGTACATTTTGTAAGTGCTGCATATGCCGCGCCCCAACGTACACAGACTTCACGGAGGTTTTCCGGTTTTTACCTGTATATCGAGATAGGAGCGTTCTGCTCGTACCGATTTGTTCCGCAATGTTGGCAAGGGTGGTCTAGGATCGACCTATTTATTTCTACGAAAAATTGTGTCTCGGTTTGTGTTTTTACGGGATCAGAAAGATTTATTCTTGCTTACCCTTATGCAGATGCGACTGCAGTTTGCACTCTCTGAGTTTGTGGTGTCATCAGTGATAAAATACGTTCCAGTGTACAAGGTTATTTGTGCGAAGTTGTGATTTATTTTAGAATACTCAAGGTGCGCTTTTCCTTAGAGTATCTCAGTTCATTTACCTAAGAACGATTGTAAAAATGTAATAGATCTACCGTTGTGAATGCCTATTTAAACGTCATTGTACTGTTAATGTTCAGGGCTGGACGTGCCTAAAGTAGTGAAGAAAATGACAATAAAATCATTGGTAAAATCGTTTTCTTTAAATTGCAGTGCGGCGTTGTGCCTGTAAAAACATGTCTAGATGAAAAAAGTACTTTTGCACCGTGGTCTGTGAAATATATCCTCTTACAAAAAAGCCGAGACGATAGATAATGTATTTATTGAATGTTGGGACGCGGTGTCTCATTGAGACTTCTTCAGCGCACGCTGAGGGAGGATCTACCTATAACAGCGCGCGGCATCCGCTTTTCGACCATAGAAAGCGAGGGAGGAGTTTCCTACGATATGTTCATGCTTCTCGACCTCCACACTCTGTAGAGGACAGGATTGAGTGTTAATGCAGATGTGAATACTAATACGGTAAGAAAACATTTAATTAAAAGTAACTTATATTCGCGAGGCACACCGTACACCCTCTGAACCCCTTGATTGTTTGCCAACACCAGATAACTTACTGTATTCAAAAATATTTTAATGCACTGGCACCCGGATCTAAGTGACTGATTCGCTATTAAACAACTTGCAGGTGTGTGAATGACTGTGTGCTTTCTTCACAGTTTGTCCAAACTTGCAATAAAGAAAAAAGATGTGTCTGCATGGCCTAATCAGTGGCGTGTCTGGCTCGCAGCTGAAGGTTTGTGGGTTCGAATCCCGACTACAATTCTTCAAATTTCTTCTTTGAGGACAATGAATTACTTTTTAAAGTAAAAGCAGTTGAGACATTCGACGACTTTTAATTATGATTACATTTTATGTTTTATTCACTTTCACTTACGCGTGACGTCACGATTAACGTGATCGTTGTGGGTTGTTTGAAATATCCGCGCGAGGTCATGTGGCTGTGACGTCATGACCCTACTCGTCCAATCAGAATTTTTCCGTCACGCCACCAACGCCGGGTTTTCTGCGACCTGAGCTCCTTAATGGCCCTGCCACAGTTGGGTAACTCTATCCGGCAACACGAGTAAATTGTGTTGCCGGCGACCCCGTCACAGCGCGGCAACAGCAACAGTCCGGCGACATGTTGCTGCTGCCCGCCACCGTGTTGTCTGATTTGTTGCCCGACAACCCTGTCACACCGCGCTGACGGCCGGGGACAACCCTGGGAACACTCCGCCATCTTGATTCTTTACCTTCGTTCGTGTGCGGCACGGAGCGTGAAATGTGAATCTACAAAGTGCTAGTGCGTTCGAAGAGCCGGAAATACCACGAGACGACATCAACCAGTGACTGTGATTAGAAAACTTGACATGGAGAGTATTTTTCACCCTTCATTATATCAAAATGCAATTTATTCGCTGACAAAGCAGACAGCCCTAACCGAGGAAAACCGTATGAAGTGTTTCTGTCCGGTTTTTTCTTCACGCAGTTCATATTCCTACCTGTAACATTTAGTTAGCAACGGCAGTACCCTAAAGCCCCTTTTGTGGCGTGGTGTTGAACTGAACTTATAGTGCCTAAAAACTGCGACACCGACACGATCGGCCTTCGTAACAATCGGTGGAATAAATATTTATCAACGCTGTCTATTTGCCT
>JAZHYW010021563.1:0-17955 GCA_037355805.1 Ixodes ricinus
ACCATTAAAAAGGACCTCACGCTTACGCCCCAAGGAATTCGGTTTTTACCTGTTGAAGAGGACGACCGTAGACACGATCATGCTGTTGGGCCTTCACAGTTTATGGCTGTGTCGCATCGCAGTGCGTCATGCAGATATAGATGTGCATCCTGCGCATGGATATTTCGTAGATCACTTGAGTTTTATACGTGAATTGTACATGGCCCAGCAACTCCGGCCTGAATGGTTGCCATTTCTGGAGGAGCTGGGCTAAGCTCAAAGATTTTTAGCTTTTTGGCGTCAGCCAGGTGGGCTGGTGTCTTTTAACCCGGATTGGAGCATGCTTTGTTGCTTTGTATCACTGTCGAAATCAGGCACTACATAAAAAATAAAAAGTGTCTGCGTGGCCTAGTCGGTAGCGTGCCTTACTCGCGATCTGGCGTAGTCGAGCTCGCTCAACCTGAAATTCTTGAATATTTTTTAAGGCAAATTATTTGCTTATTGACCAATCACGATCTCTCCCGTCCCACCGACGCTGACATCGACGCCGGCTTTTCTGCGACACGAGCTTCTTAAAGCTATGGCTTTTAAAGATTTGAACAGATTCGAACGCAAGTCACCACGAGATCCGCGCCTCGAATGCCACATGGCACGAGGTCAGGGAGGAACTTGGCCTGCGGCTTTCGAACCACGAATATCGCGGTGACTCATGTCTGCTCACTGTCTTTCGTGTGACGTATAAACAGTGTGACCCCGGCCTTAATAAGCCGCACTGCGCACACACATCGTCCAAAAGACACGGTCTCCAGGCACGATGACGGAATTATATCTGCATACTCGCCCCAATCATCTGCGAATCACGAATTGCTTCATGCATGTGTGTGTACTTCGGACACGTCCGCAGACAGTTCTTGTTTGGCCAACAGTGCGACAGAACCACCCTAAAGGGGCGTCCAAACAGGACACTACGATACGCACGACTCCTGCAAGTCGTTGCTGCGCGCCGCTGGCTCCGCTTCCGGCCGTCGGAGGGAAACTTCCCTCCCGTCAAAGCAGCCGGGGGAAGCGTCCCCCGCTAGATCTCCCCCTCGCTTCCTCCACGGCGGCCTTGCTCTGCTCATCACGTGGGTCCGGAGAGCCACTCACACGCTCTCTTGGCTGTCGGTCAATCGCTCAAGGCCTCCGCCGCTTTGGGAGTCCCGAAAATGGGAAAGGGAAGACTCGAGTGTGAGGGGGCAAGCCAGGAGCCAGGCGAGCGCGAGCCCGCGTCGTGTCCAAGGTCGTGTCATCGTCCAGCAGTTCTGTGGATTGGATCGGATTCCCGCGGCTCTTGTTCCTAACGTACCTCGTATAGACAAACAAACCTGGTTGGTTTGAAATTTAATAAAATAAATGCTATATTCTTAAGTTCTCAGTGTTTCTACATATAACTAAAAGTCTCCCTTTGCGCACTGCACTTTATTAATTTTTTTCGAGCTACGAGCGCGGATTCTGACGAAAAAAGCTGAGCCGGGGCGGCCGAAACGCGCGCTTCGACGCAGGGATCTCTCAAATCCACCCGAAGCCGGACGGACTCTTTGGCCTTCCTGCCGAGGTGACGGCGGTAGCAAGGTCGGCGACTTCTTGAGCCGCGGGAGATAGACAGGCATCAGGCATACCATTGGCAGGTGGCGTGTGACGTCAAGTCTGACGAGCACCGACGTCAACGACAAGTGGAGAAGGCGAGGAGGCAAGTCGTGAATGTGGTTGGCCAGCTTGGCCGGTGTCCAAACAGACATTCGACCGACGACTCCCGGACGGTTCAATTTTGACGACTTTTGCAGGAGTCGTGTGGTCTGTAGTAGCCTGTTTGGACAGGCCTCAAGATGAAGCAACACGCCACGGACGGTCTTTTTGTGAATATGATGCATGGACAACGTGAGCACGGCTTGTCTGTCTCAGATGAAGAGACGCACCGAGCTGATTTCTAGCCGCGCGCGACCGATGGGCCGGAACCGGACTGCGTCCGGAGATAGCAGGCGGCTTGTTCGAAACTGGTTCTTGACCTCCCTGGCAGCACGCGGAAGCCGTTGGCGTGCTGCAGGTTCCGGCAGGTGGACTCGACACTGCCTCGAAAGAAGTAGAATACGCGGCGCAGTAGAGTGTTGTGGCAACAGGAAGGGAGGAACTTCCGGGTCCAAGATCGAGCTAGAGCCGGAGTCGCTCTGATAGGTTTATTATTATTATTATTATTATTATTTGGGTTGGCTGTACGGATGTAGATAGAGTATATTGCATGTGGTCATTTGATGACTCTACGGTTATGGTGCCCGGAGCGCGTTTTGAACCGGTGTGTTTACAGCGTCTTCAAAGGTGCAAGGTGGCACCTCGGATTTCCGCCTGATGAAGTCATAAAAGTGAGAGAACGCGATCTTGGCGGTGACACAGCAGCGGAAGCGGCAGACGCCTGTTATGCTGCAGTGCGCTCACTATCCAAAACAGTCGATGGAAACCAAAAGAGACATGAGGGAGACATGAGAGAGAGAGGCGCGAAACCAAAAGAGACGCGTGTGAATAAAAGCGTCCCCCCGCTTGTATTCACACGGGGGACGCTTTTCGCGGAGTGATGTTAGTGTATTTGACGGCAGCACTCTTGACAACAGGGCTCGTTGCGCTCTGATTAGAGTAGAAAAATGGAGGCAAACATGAAACGGCGATAGGCGATTATGGCACAGCGCTGTTAGATGTAAATAATTAAAAAATGCGTCTTAAGTAGGTGAACACACACACGCACGCACACGCGCACGCACACACACGCGCACGCACGCGCACGTGCGCGCACACACACGCACACACATGCACGCGCACATGCACGCACACACACACGCACGCACACACATACACACACACACACATAAAAAGTGTGGAACTTTATATTAGTTGTATGAGGAGCGGCTTGAGGACGGCATTCCTGAATATCAAAGACTCCTTCGGCTGCCTCGAACGGCCTCGGACGACATGCGAAACAGCGCAAGCCGCAAGTTAGAGCAATCATGATGCCACCACCGGCATTTCGCTGATCAAAATTAAAACCTATAAAGCGGCCAAAGAGCACCTAAGTGAACGCGGTGCGAGAAGCTTGTCAACTGACTTGGTTCGAGTAACGTTGGTCTGTCTTGCTTATCTTCTGACATCTTAGCGTTTTGAAATCGCCAAAGGAACCAAATGAGTCAGCATCAACTTCGTCTTTTACTACTCACTGTGATCTATTACGTGCCGTACATGGGGGAGGGTGGTATCGCGACTTCAGCGACCTACAGGAATGTCTCTATCGGGCGAATATGGCGGTCTAAAACAGGTCGTGCCGTGCCATGTGCCACCTCAGCTCGCAAGTTCGCAACTCTGGGGCATCATGCAGGCCAGCATTGGACTCCAAATAATCTTGCCCCGCTTTTTATCCTCCACGTTTCAAACTTACGGCGATGTGTTGGCGTAAACGAGCTTTCAGAGGCTTGACTTTCTTACAGGAGGCGATGAAAGGAATGCCTGTACTGCCCTTCCACGGTGTTGATGAGCGTTGATAAACGCGGAATGTCTGGTTCACGCGGTTACGTAAGTTGCGTGCATGCAAAGCAACCTGGGAACGAGCTGATACTCACAGTTAAGCTTGAATGTGGATGAGTCCGTGCAAGTCATTTTCGGAAGGAAAACGTAACCTTGTCCCATCATGCTAATTCATGGATCATCACAAATTAAATATCACTTATCTTGGATATTTAGGAATCACCTTGTCAAGCACACATTTTCTTTAATGTCCTTGTCACTGAAACTGCTAAGAAGGCGAGCCGAACTTTAAATCTTTATTCGAAATTTGCGCGGTGCTTTACAGAAACCTAATGGAGACAGCCTACTGCTGTTTGGTTAGACCAACACTGGAGTACGCATGTGTTTTGTGGGATCCGCATCAAAAGTACCTTGCAGATAAGTTAGAGAAACTTCAAGACCGTGCGGCGAGATTTGTAACAGAAAATTATAGTGGAACCAATAGCGTTACAGAGATTCAAAATGTACTTGGTTGGGAAACTTTATTGTTAAGACGCAAAGATTTTCGATTGAGGTTCTTGCTCGCAATTTTTAACAATTTGACAGGCATCGATAAAAGCAAATACATCCAATTACCTAACTATATTCCAAATTGTGTTGATCAATCCAGAAAGATAAGGGAACATTTCTGTAAAACATATTATAAGAAGTTTTCATTTCTCACACACGATCGTTCAGTCTAACCTGTTACCCGAGGTTTTTTTTTTTTTATTAATGACGACGTGGGACCATTTACCTCAGGAAATGGTCTTGACTTTTAATGTTGTTATTTATTTTTAACATTTATGTATTCTCTTTCTTGACACCCGAGACTGTAGATTAAAGTGTCTGTTTTTTTATTTCTTTATTGTAGCGTATTAATCTAGGGGCTGTACATGCTATAAGGCCGAAGTTTCTGCGCTGCAGGTTTTCTTTTGTAAATAAACTAAATAAAAAGTGACCAGACTCTACTAAACGTCTAGTTGTCCAAAATGTCACACTGGTGCACTCATGGCAGATGTCGCTAAATTTCAAGAAATCTGTTCGAATGCCAACTCGCAAATTAAGCCATCTTACTTTCGATTATTCCATTAATAATACTTCACTAGCCAAAGTTACTTTCTATAAATACTTGGGTGTCATTTTATTGAATGACCTAGGCTGGAACGCTCATATTGTGTTTACTGCGCGCAAAGCACTATCCAAGAGACGAAATTTAAAATATGCCTCTTCCGACATCAAATTGCAAATTGACAGCCTATAAAACTTTTATATTACCCATCCTAGAATACGTTTCGGTGGTTTGGGATCCCTTTACGAATACCAACATAGACGTCCTTGAAAATGTTCAAAGGAAAAGGTTAGTACGCTTTATTCATGATAAATTCCAGTGAAAGTATCCCGTCTTTGAAATGTACGCCATTTCTCGGGTACTTTCCTAAAGCAGAGACGCGTGTTTACGCGGATAAAGTTCCTATTTGATTTATAAAACAACGGGTTCAATATCGACAGCAGTAAATATATTTCGCCCGCACTTCAAAATTATCCCAAGCGAAGTTGTCATTGTAAAACACTCAAAGAATTCAACTGTCGGATTAATGCATTTAAGTATTCTTTTTTTTTTTTTTCAAGGACTGTTCACGACTGGAACTCCCTACCGAGCGATATAATAACAGCATCACCAGAGTCGTCCTTCGTAAATAAACTCCCCGCTTTTTCTGATTGCTGTGTCTCATATGTTCCTTTATTAAGTTTTTACAATGAAGATAGTCGTTGTATAACGCTGTGTTATTCACATGTACAACCATTCATGTGTTTTTGGATCAGCTAGAACTAATATCCTTGTGCTTGTTACCTGCTGTACTTTGATTATTGTTTTTGTGTAAAATATGTTGTAAACCAATCCTATACTCCGTTTCACCTTATGTTGTACCGCAGAGACTTAAGGCTAGAAGCGCGAGCTCATAGCGTTGGCAGCCGCTCTTAACTCACGAGAGCTTGTGTCGCCGAGATGTTGCCTAGCGCAAGGAGCTCGCGCTTGCAGCCTTTCCTGCGGTACATCATAAGGTGAAACAGAGTATACCACATGTCCTGAAATAAGGAGACAGCAGTATCAATAAATAAATAAAACCCGTCCTTTCCTCCCATCACTCGGCATGCGAACCCGAGAGAGCCATAGGAACAAACAATTAAACGTTTGCACATGCATTTGCATTAGCGACGGAGAAGAAGAAAAACAGAGAACGCGCAAGGATAGAGCTCGCCCCTGTATCGCTCTACGCTCCAGGGTCATTCGATTTCTCGATCGGGACCCATCAGAAGTTAATGCCGTCAATCCAATTGAGTGCCGATGGCCACGCCAACAACGCCCAACGAAACGCAAGGGTGACCAAGAAGAAAAGCCACCTGAACCACTGTCATCATGTGCCTGTTGGTTGGCGCCGTGTGCCTTGACCTTCTGCTTGTGTTCGCCGTGAACAACGCGTATTTGGGGCATCAGGCGTCAACCAACCTCACGTACTACTGCCAGGATCATGTCGCGTGCGAACTTTTGAGAGCAACAAGAGCTGTGGTCATCGGTGGCGCCACGAAGTTCTTTGGCTCTAGAAACTCGGTAGCGACCTTGAGGACCTCCCTTTAAGACCTACCTCCACCTCCCGGGGTATTTCCTTTCTCACAAGGTTCTAACTCCAGCAGCGGAAAAGACATAGCTCTTCAGTTACATGCTCAGGATGAATCACTACAGACAAGCTGTCAAAAGATTTCACAAGGTCCATGGAAATGTAATGTTATGGTACACCAGCATCCATAGCACTGCCGATTTTGACCTTATTGGAAGTATAGATCGTGGTGCGTGGTCTATGCTATCTGCATGGGAGACAGGGACCTTTCAAGCTACGCAATGTAACTTTTTTTTCCCTGTCTCCTTCTCCAAACTGGAGTCAATAAAGATTAATTAAATTGAAATTGAATTGAGTTCCTAAAAAGAGACCACTTCCTTCTCAGGATGGAAGCAAGGGCACGATTCAATTATCCCATATCTAAAGCGAGATCCTTTGCGGCATGCTAACTGTGCGTTAGTGCTCTGTGCACTAACGCACAGTTTGACAAAGACAGTAGCATTGCATGGTGAAGATATTTGATGCATATTTTAGGAAATATTGTTTTTTTGTTTTGGGCAGAAAACAGTTATTGACTATTCACGTGACCAGTAAATTTATAAAAAATGTGTGCCATGCGTGTAATTTAAAAAAAGTCAGCACTAACATATAGTTTGCTTTTAATACCATTGCTGCATATAACGCCATATATAATGACTACGACAGTTTGCTTTATGTCACAACAAGAGAGAAATCTCCATGTAATTAATAAAATCGCAAAAAAAAAAAAAAAACGAAGACAGGCAGAGGGACAACGTACTCCACCGAGCACTGGAAGAAAATGCAGAAGGGTGTGAACTTGGGAGAATACTCCGTTGTGTGAGCGTAGGAGAATCTACAAGGGCGAGCTCCAGGCTTCTGGCGTCCGTGCTAAGCACGCGCGCTCGTGCAGTGCATGCACTGTTCAGATCCACATGCTCGTGCTTGCAGCATCGGCTGCGTCTAGACCACGGTGGAAGAAATACATTTAGGTGGTGACTCTGGCCGCTCTTCCCGCGGGGAGCGAGCGACCAGATCGTGTTCGGAGCTAGCCTCGAACAAGGAGTATACTCTGTTTCACCTTATGATGTACCGCAGGAAAGGCTACAAGCGCGAGCTCCTTGCTCTGGGGCACATCCCGGCGGCACAAGCTCTCGTGACTTAAGAGCAGCTGCCAACGCTATGAGCTCGCGCTTCTAGCCTTCGCTGCGGTACAACATAAGGTGAAACGAAGTATAGTTGTTCCGCGCCGCCGCGGAGGGCGCTGAGGTGTGAGCACCGTGGGTATGAGGTCTCTCCTCGGCGGCCACGGTGTCGGGGGCGTAGCTTGCTCGCCTTTTTCGCGGTGTGGTGGTGGTGTGCGGTCAGTGGCTGGCCTCATGTTTTGCTTTGGTGCTGTGTCGATCACAGGTGCCACCATCGTGCACGAAGATGAGCCTTAACCCGAAAAAGAAGTTATGCTATAAGGATGGGAAAGACGTGCTTCGTTCCCAACTGCAATTCGGGGTACCGGAACTGCGCAGAGCGAGTGTCCTTGTTTAAAGCTCCATCGAATGACGCTCGCCTGGAGCAGTGGCGTCGTGCAATCCCGAGGGCCGATCGCAAGTTACTACCTAGTCTCCTCATCTCGTTGACCAAGTGAAGACCAAGCTTGACAGTCTAATTTCTGTCGAAGACTGGGAATGCGAAGATGTCTGGACAGAAAAGGCTCAAGAAACCAAGGCTGTGGACTGCATGCTATATTATGTAACTGGGTTTTTGAGCGTGAAAATAAAAAAAAAGCTACACGCTGCCCTGCATGCCGATCCGCTTTCAGCATCGACAAGAACACTTCTACTGAAGCAGCACTGACAAACGTGAAGAACAGAGGAGGCCTTATACACCCCAACAAGAACCTTTTCCAGCTACTGAAGAAAGCGGAACAGTTCTTCGTGGAAAATAAAAGCCACCAGACTGTCTACTGGGACACAATCGACAGTGTTCTTGACACATGCACAATAACGTTTCCATGCGCTGAACACAAAGAAGAAACAATTGCCCAGTTGCTCCACTACTACTTCAGCATGCGAATGCGACAACACTGTAAGCATATTACGATGAGTAGGAACAAACAAGCTCAAGAAATAAAGAAATCAGCAAAGCAGCGCTCGTCTTAGTTTAAGGGCATGGGCTAGAAACACAGGATGTAGGAGATGGCGTTCTTTGGTAGTATGCAGTGAATTCAGCTTTTATGTACATTTTAAAGCAAAAATATTTGTCAGGTATTTTTTTACCTGTAAGACGGGGTGACACCATATTGTGAGAGTATAGATGAAAAGTGATTTATGTCTTATAACCGCTACTATTGTTTGACTTTCAGTCACTGTGTCATCATGTCAGTCAGTATGTCATCATACTGTGTCATCATTTCAGTCACTATGTCATCATAAATAGGAATTTTTTCTGCTCACAAGGTTTGTATGTTCCACAGTACAAGTTGACATTGTATGTATAAACCATTTGTAATGCTAAAACCTTTATGCGCATGTAAAGAATTATTTAGGCCCCGCTATGTAACAGTAACATTATTAGAATTTTTTTTTCAATAAGGCAGGAGCAGGGTGGAAAAAATCACCCGACCTTCATATAAAGCCACGCAATGTGTAGTAAAACAATTTACGGAACTGTTACCAAACATGTTGTTTGACAAAACATGCGAGCACGACCCAGGTGTTTACTCTAAATTACTCTAAATTATTGAAGGCTGCCAGTAGATTATGCCGGGAAGTTTTATATTTATACGAGTATTTTTGTCACGTTAAGTCATCATCGGAATGTTCTCGTTTAAAAAAAAAAAACAGGAACCGCACGGGGGAAAAGGCAATCAGTGCCAGTGCGCCAACATAAATCCATCATTTCACTACGCAGTACACAGGGACCGAGTAAAGAATGCATATTTTCCTTCACAAGCCCTCTGATACAAGCCTTCACAAGCCCCTCTATACTTGAGCGCCATCTATCCCCGTGCGAGTGAAGCGCGCTCGGTGCGCCGAACATAATGTGGTCGCCGCGCGAGACAGAGAGTCATCACCTAAATGTATTTCTTCCACCGTGGTCTGGACTTAATTAACGTGAAACAAAGTATAGTTGTCAACTTTCCGCAGGGAGGGGGCTGGCCGGTCAGTCAGGTGATGGTGACGACCGATGATGATGTTCGCCCGATGGAAGTCCCCCGGGAAGTCGAATAAGAAAAAAAAAACTAAAAGTTGTTCGATCCCGCTGGACACATTACGACGCTGGTTGGTTTACGATGGCCAGTGTGGCCACGTTTATTTCAAAACAAAACGACAACAAGTCAACAGTAATTTACAATTCAAAACTCCCCAAAATTACAACCCATACTTTAGCCCCAGTCTGAACAGCCGAATCTTCCCGATCTCAAAAGCCGAATCCCCGAGAATCCTCTCGGCAGCCCTTTTCTAGACTCGTAGGGGCCTCCTTTCCCTCCAGAGACGGACCAATCACTTCAAATTTGTCCATTGTCACGTGGTACACTCTTACCCAATGATCAGCGAGCTGTCAACGTGACCCCCCTCCGACACTTCAACGGTCAAACCCAAATTCCTTGTAGAGTCACTACATGCTTTTGCTGCCGCCTCGCTGGCGCCACACAGTTAAGTTATTGCGTCGATTAAAAGCGAAGTTTCTACACTAAGCGGCGAAATACGCCGGACACAAGCACACCCGCTTAAAAGCCACAAGCGCGGACAGAAGTACCACTGCCCGGCGCCCCAAACCGACACCCGATCCGTTTGTTAACGACCGGGGTCCGACTCTTCTCTAGCCCCGCGGCTGCTCGAAGCCCCCGCGCGCGGGGGCGGAAAACCACTTCCCGTTCATGTTCCCCCGCGAGCGTACAGCAAACGCCCAAACCTGCAGACGCAAACATAGGCAGATAAAAAAAACAATGCCGACGCAAGTGTAGAAAGATAGACTTTTCTAAAACAAATCTTACTTATTTCAAACAAAATCCTTCGTTACTTAACAGTTGGTTGTACATTGTATAAAATAAAATAAAAAAAGAAAACACGATGGAAAGGTAGCAGAACGACGTGCATCACCTGTTTTATTACTTTAGGCGATTTTATTCTCTACAGTGCACAACCAAGTCGCCCAAGTTCACACCTTTGTTTTTGTGTTCTTGTTGTTGTTGTTTTTGCGCTTTTATTGTTTACAATGTACAACCAACTCGCCCAAGTTCCCAACGTTCTGGACTCAGCTTCCGCTGAAATAAAGTCCAACGCGGAAATCGATTGAAAACGATGTGACAATAACTGACATGCTACTCGAAAAATATTAGAACACTTATCGTATTTTGGAGATAGGAATGTTTATCGTATCTTGTGCTGATCTCCATCTAAGCTTCTTAAAGCTCCAGGCTGCCTACGTCTCTGTCACCCTTCTCGTGGTAATGTTGTTTCTTTTTTTGCTTTTATTTTTTGCTTTTTAATATCAGGGCACGTCGCTCGGGATAATGAGGTATTTTGATGCTGAACCTTTTGGCATTGTATTTTTGTCCTCTTAATGAAACTAATAAGAAAGAAAAATATCTGACGTCCGCACTTCTTTTTAACGTTAGATTGTAGATACCTGAATTGAACTAGCCGTTTACTGTGGCTGTGGAGGGAGGCTAGACCTCACGTCTAGCCAAAGAACACTGAGCTGTGATACGGACGATCCGTGCCACATACGTATAGGCCATTTGCTGTATTACCCCAGCATCAACGGGAATGCAGGGATTGGTGTTCCACGCGCCACACGAGCACGCCATCCCCGTGTAAAATATTCGAAGTAAATAACCAAAATAAAGCGTTGATGAACGCGCGTGCAAGATACAATTTGTTTTAGGTTTTTGCTTTAGAAAATTTACTACTGCTGGGGCCAGCCCGTGCGGCGCGTGGAACACCAATCCCTGCATTCTCCTTGATGCTTTGGTAATATAGCAATAGGTTCATTGGACGACATCGAGAAACGGTTGGCACGGCACACGTGCCTACCGTTTCTCGATGCCATCCAATACGCATGTGGCACGCATCACATGTGCATTTGTATTTCCTTGCTTTAATCGACATTCTATTTTGCTTTCTGAAGAATTCCAGACGTTTTTCTTTTTTTTTTGTAGGTTCTATAATTAAAAAGCTCCATCCTCTTAGTCACCGACGTCTCAACCAAGGATCGGCATATGTACAGAGCTAATGCAAGACCGTGCCTTGCTATTTTCATCTACCACCGTTTGGCGATATTTGCTGGCAGAATTATGTTTAAATTTACATGCACTGATCTCGCTTCAATATCTATTACATGTATGACAACTTTTACAGCTTTGCGATTCTAACAGCATGAAACTCTAGCTGTAACAACGAAGTTTTGCTATTTAACCGGGGCAGAGAGATGTTTCGTCATTCGCAAGAAACACGCTACATGGTACGTCAGGCATTCGTGAGTGCCTCAATCAGGTATGTAGAGTGCTTATGATGGTCATGCAATTAACACAAAGGTGCAAGCGAGCTGGACAAGAAAGACGATAATAAGCCCTGTAGAAGGGAAACAGGGGAAACAAATGACAGACACAAATCTCCAAACACAGCTAAGTTAGTTATTAATTATTTATAATTCATTATTTATTCTCCCACATCCATTACTCCTTCTTAGTCTGGGGTACTACTACGAATACAAATTTAAACAAAATACTTGTAATACAAAAGAAAATATTGCGAAGTATTTGTAACGTGTCATACGATCACCTATAGTGAACCTCTCTTTAAAAGTTTAAATTTGGTGCCTATAAATAGATTATATAAGTATCGTTTATGCGTGATCTATAAATCAGAAGTACAAACAAATCTTCATGCCCTTAGTGAATTGGCGTCTCCCTCGCCAAGAGTAGCAACATATATCCTACTCGAAACACGGAAATTTGGACGCGATCCCTATTTGCAAAACTATAACTACGATGAACAAATGTTAAAATATGCACTTCCTCGACCGCTTAATTTTCTTGTTACTCACAACATTGATCTTCCCACAACATCTGTAAAAAATCTCCGAGCATTTATTTCTTTTTCAAATGTGATTGCTTAGTTGCCATGTTTCATAACCTTAATTTTTTCGAAATTGAATAATGCTGTGCTTGCATGTACTTTGTTCTTGTTTGCCTCTTATATAGTCGCACCGTTTTCGTAATATTTTCCTGTACTTATCTCTGAAATTGTTATCTTTTCTTTTGGTTTTCTTTTTGGATTACTTGTGCCACTGCTGCCGTGTGTAAAGAGGGGGTGGGGTGGGTGGAGGGGGGAGGGGGGCTGAGGGACCGTCAAGCTGCATGATGCAGCTTTTTTCCTCGGTCTCCCTCCGTCATTTGTGTTTTGACGGAAATAAACATTATTATTATTATTATTATTAGTGACTGGTGCGCGATCAAAGAAATCCGCCTGGTCCTGGACCAGGCGGGTTTTTTCAGCGCGCACCAGTCACCTAGCTGTGTTTGGAGATTTGTGTCTGGACTTTGTCCCCCTCGTTCCCCTTCTCCAGGGCTTATTATCATGTAGAGTTCCTAATGTTCCGTGTGAACCCCTCATCTTCCACCCGAACGGCATCTTGAATGTAATAGAAAATCTCTCCACTAGATCAGCTTTCGATGCCTACAATATCTGTCGAAAAGTTCTCAAATTAACAAAGCACATATCCTCCCACCTTTTTTCATTTTTATTTCAACAGCCTGTCGACTTAGCCACCTCTCCCGCGGACTGGACAATTGGGAGAGTGTTACCCATTTTTAAATTTCGGAAACAAAAATGACTACTCGAATTACAGACCCACTAGTGTTCTTTGCAAAATAATCGAACATGTCATCTACTCTCATATCATTAATTATCTGTCAGAAAATAATTTAATATCTAATGATCAGCATAGTTTCAGAGGGGGATATTCTTGTGAGACTCAGCTTTTCGAATTTGTTACTGACCTGCATCACAACTTTCACTCGTCTAAACCTACTGATACTATTTTTATTGATTTCTCAAAAGCATTCGGAACTATTCCTCGCCAGCGACTTTTGTGTAAGCTTTCTGAACTAAACGTTTATCCTGTTATTATACACTGGATTGCTGAATTTTTAACTAACCGGACGCAAGCAGTATATCTTGGCCAGGACAAATCATCGAGCCTTCCCGTAATATCTGGTGCTCCCCAGCGTTTTGGTACCGCTTCTATTCCTTATAAAAGTATATAGAGTGTTTTTTTTTTTAACTTAAAAGATTTGTTTTAAAAAGCTGCAAAAGCTACACTCATGCGGTTTGTTCAGGTGAGTTATGCGGCCAGGGGGACATTATGTGGGTGTCTAATCTCTGTGATAAGTCGGATAATTAAGTAAAATTTGTTGATTAACTTTTTAATTAGTGAAAATAGGTATATGGTTCCGATTAGAAACTTGCTGAGCGTTATCGAAAACCACTAAATCAGTCATTTTCAGAAAGACTTTCAGCGCGTGAGACGCGTGTAGTGCAGTAAAGTTACCCCTCGTGGAGCGGGTACAAGGTTAGCTGTTGCGGTAAGGCGCCCGCGCGATTTTTCCGTCTCCCATCTAGCCCCAGCCTTGTACCTGCTCCACGAGTGGTAGCTTTAGCGCACTACTACGCATCTCAAGCGCTCAGTCTCTCTGAAAATTACTGATTTAGTAGTTTTCGATGACGCTCAGCAAGTTTTTAATTATAACCATACGTCTATTTTCAATAATTAGAAAGTTAACTCACGAAATTTAAATAACTAGCCGACTTATCGCAGAGATTAGCCACCCATAAGATGTCTCTTTGGACGAATAACTCACTCGCACAAACCGCGTAAGTGTAGCTTTCATGACTTTTTTAAGCAAATCTCTAAAAATAAAAATAAAAAACACCCCCTGTATATATACATACATACATACATACATACATACATACATACATACATACATACATACATACATACATACATACATACATACATACATACATACATACATACATACATACATACATACATACATACATACATACATACATACATACATACATACATATGTATGTATTAACTAGCTTCCTCTTCATATAACGACTGACTACAGACTTCTTGCGGACGATTGTGTTATTTATCGTTGTATTGCTAACCCCGATATGACTCTTTGTTATATTACAGCGTGATTTGAATATATTTTTACGGTGGTACGATACGTGTCAAATGAAACTAAATGTAAACAAGTGTAAGCTATTGACATTCACCGGTCAACGTAATCCTGCAATCCTCCTTACTAACGCTGCCTCTTGAAGAAGTGTCAAACTATAAACATCTAGGTCCAAAATTTTCAGACAACCTCACTTGGAATACTTATATCAATACTACTATATTGGCTAGTGCTTGTAAATCCTGGGGATATATCATACATAACTTATACCTCACCCCACGTTCTGTTAAACAAACTCCATATAAAACTTTTCTGAGGTCTAAATTGGACTATGCTAATAACTTTATTTGGTGGCCTCATCAATTCTATATTATTAACAAGCTAGAATAGGTTCAAAACAAGGCAAGTCGTTTCATATCACGTGATTACTCTCGAAAATCCAGCATAACCATTGAAATCTACTCTCGACTTGTGCCCATTTTCTGGAAGAACTAATCTTTCCTGTTTGTGAGATATGCCAGCTGAACGAAGGAAGAAATATACAAGACAGAAAGAGACAAGGGACATACTATCACAACGTAACCTTTGCTGTCTTGTCATCTTCCCCAAATTATTATTTTACTCCTTTTTTCTTGACCTTTACTTCCAATCACCATCACACATTTTCATGCGCCTTGACCATAACTTAAGAACTGAGCCACTATTTGCGAGGTCTACTAAATTTAAGAACTGCCCACTGGCTCTTTTCCATTAATAATTGCAACTCTCGTCCTCAATTAAGTGTAAATGAAACTAATCACGATAGATTCAGAAATGTTTTGCAAGGCACACCTTGAAACTGTTCATAATTAACATGTTTAATTACCATCACCTTTTGTTCCTTCTTGTTCAGCTTTCTTTTTGTTGTCGATTTGTATACACAATGTTCCTAATTAATCAGCTGTTTTCTTCGGATGTAAATGTCATTTAAATTTGTCTTCTTGCCCCCCCCCCTTATGTATTGTACTTCCCATGTACCTTTGAGGGACAATAAAATGAAAGGGTGGTCAGCGCTGCGGACGACATCTTCACTTATTGTGAATTCCACTCGTAGATTCGATGCGCTCTCCGAAATCCGCGAGGGAGGCGAAATTCCGCTCCATGGGACCCGCTCGTAATCGACGAGCTGCAGATGAACTCGCAATTTCGGAGCGACCCACCGACTCGCCCGAGACGATCGGAAGTTCAAAATGGCCTCTGCTCGAACCTGCAAGCCGACCAACGCCTCAGCCGACTGATATTTCCGACGACCAGTCACAACTGTAACTGTTTAGCTGCAGAAATAACACGCGACACTGGCCAGGCGAAACTATCCGTACCCTGGAGCCCGTGTCAAAAATAACGAGGAAGACATCCGCGTTCGCCACCGTCACATACCTTTCGGCCGCCTCGAAGCGGCGGGGCACGCACAGCGATCGCCATTTGTGAAGTTCAGATTACTGGTAAGACTTTAATAAACACAAAGAGGTAACAAACCATCACTTGCACGGTCGTTGCCTAATCTGTTCTTGCTTTATAGCCCAAGAAAACGCCGGCGGCATGCGGTGTAAAGACGTAAACAATCAGTGGCTGCAAAATGCACATGCCTAACCTTGCGTCTGCTTCCGGATTTTATGTCGTTCTTCCTCTCACGATCGCAGATGTCAGCGCTGACGATTTGCCACGCTCCAGTCCCGGCTTTGTATCCCTGATCTACGCGAGGCGGAAGCGTTCGAGCCGTCACAGATCCCGCGTAAACAACCGACGCATCCGAACAGATCGAACTCGACGGCCCGATCGGTCCGGCGACCTCGCCACCCTCGCCGCGCATGCGCACCGCTAAGGTAAAGGAAATGGCGTCGGGCGCTCTGTCAACTTCCGCGAAGATCTGGGGGATTCCACGGAGCGGTTGTGGCACGATTTGGGGCGCTCCACGGCGCGGGCGCTGCCAGAGATCTACGAGCGGAAGATGACAAACTCGAGCCAGATCTGCGAGCGGAATATGCACGCTCCAAATGGGAGCGCTTTTGGAGCGCTCGAGATCTGAGGGCGGAATTCACGATTATACTTAGTTTCAGCTTGGGTCCAGACGCAGCCGATGCTACAAGCACGAGCGTGTGGCCCTGAACAGTGCCTGTACTGCACGAGCGCGCGTGCTTGGCAGGGACGCTGGAAGCCCGGAGCTCGCGCTTGTAGCATCGGCTGCGTCTGGACCCAAGCTGAAACGAAGTATAGAAACGAGGCAAGATGTCCGACGGGACTTTCGAGATCCAGCTGTTGCTCAAGGTCACGAAAGTCTGATTGGCGACCAGAAAAAACGCTTCCATAATACTCTTGCGTTTTGCGTCTTATGCCCTAAGACAGTAAGGTTAAAAGTATCACTGCTAGACTAACGGATACCTTTTTGAGGTAACAGTCGCTTACTTTTATGAAAGCCTAATTGTAACTGTAAATAGTTACAATAAAGCCTTAGGTAATTGTAAACGTAAATTTTTTACTTTTTAGTAACATATACAAGTCTAACGTTGCACGAACCAATTTTGTGAAAAAAAGAAAGAAAAAAACGGAGAAGTGCTTTAAGCACATTTCATATGGTTTCTATCTGCATGATATGTTGTTGCTTTGTTTTTTGTCCAAGTACAAATAGTCACGGGGCAGAAAGGTAAAATTTGCCATTCCTCCTTGAGCCCCAAAAGTAAAATAAATAGATATAAAAAATAAAAACTCCTTACGAATGTGATTTTCGTGTTGGATATGCACAACACGATACTTGTCGTCGTTTTTGTTGTCCTTAAAGTGTTGACGCATATACAATCGTGATATTGGCCCAGGATCATCGTGATATAAGAAGACCAAAGGCCACTAAAGTAGAATATTTTTTTAGCGGGCGAGGAAAGCGAGCGTTCATCTTTTGAATATTTTCCTTTCTCTCTCTCTCTTCCGTTTAACCGGGAAGGCGCAACACGTGAAAGTCGGCACGAGGTCTCTAGTGTAAGCAAATCTTCAGGAAACGCTCTCGGCACCGACTGACGTAGGAAAAAAAAAGTAAAAAGAAATATATATATATACGCGACATAAAAACATCCCCCTACTTGTGCAAGGTCGTCCTTCGCGTAAACTCGCAGATAAGGGTTACGGATATTTCCCCGCTACGGAGCGTTGCGAGGCCCCGATAAGCAGTGTCACAAGCTTCTAAAGCATGACGTAAGAAAACGCGTTTTTCTGGTGCAGACGACCCCGCGCATACGCAAATCGTCTCGTCGATGTCTTGGTGATACAGAGAGAACTGTGAGCTCGTTTCCGGCCGACACAGCACGGATGGAAATTCCCCGAACTCTTTATATGCGTAAAAAGGAAAACAACAAAACGAAGTGGTTCGGGGTGTCACCGTGTGTGCTTTGCAAAGGTTTGGGAATAACACGCACACACGCACGCGCGCATTTACAGCGCTATAGAAAAAAATCGTAAGGGTGTAGGCGAGCTGGTGAATATTAACCATGTTGGATTAACCTGAGATAGGGGTAGAGAAAGAAACATCAAAACGTAGAAGGAGCAGAA
>JAZHYW010021565.1:0-61211 GCA_037355805.1 Ixodes ricinus
ACGTAAACATGGACGCCTGAGGCAGTTTGTTCAAGGAACAGAAACTGTTGATATCACTATCCCAGAAATAGACTTTAAAGTGTCTGGCAGGCTTAACTCCGAGACATCACCAACTACTGCAGAACTTGCTGCCATCTGGGCGCTGCTCGAGTCCATCAAAAACATCACCCCGCCCACCAAAGCTGTGGTACTCACGAACTCCATATGTGCACTCCAACAACTTCAACGTCTTTAGAGGGCCACCTCACTTTTAAATAGAGTACCATTAACAGCTGCAACGGTGGGAAACTTGGCTGCAGTCTGTCTTTGTAGGGGATTCCATCACCTTTCGGAATTTGTGACAACGAGAGAGCAAACGAGGTTGCTGCGTAGGTCCATACCGATGGTGACCCTACATTCTTTTTAGGTCACTTCAATGAGGACCACATACTTATACGTGCCACCAGCTTCACCCCCCCCCCCCCCCGTAGAGGCTGCGACAGGAAGACCGCCTCCAAGCATCCTGTGCCGATTCCCACGTTCAGAGGCATCACACCATCCACAGACTTTGAACCGGCTGCCCGTATACCGCAAAGTGTCCTCATATGTACCACCGCAAGGTAGATCTCAGATGCCCAACTCGTTGTGATCCTTGAAGACACAACTCATACGCTACTTCTGTGTCCAACCCACTGAGGGCCTCTGAAAAGCGCTGCTGACGATCCTGCGCTACAGCTGGACTTCCCCACTCTTACTGTTGAAGAGCTTTTGAGGCCCGACGGAACGAGTGGAATCGTCAAAAAGGCCTTTCGTGCCCGTCTTCAATATCTGCCGGGCAGTGAGTTTTCTATTCGACTTGATGTTCGCAGGCAGAAAAGCAGAACTTATACTTATACGTTGTACCTGGAACGAGTATTCAACTTTGAAATTCACACTTGCGAGTGAATAGGTAGCACGGCAAGTTAGCTGACATTTTTTATATAGTGCGGTACCGAGATGGAAACCCTCCGCGGTATATTGACGGACATTGCCATCTCGGATCTGCACTGCGATAACAGCCGATGTCATCTTCCTGCTCGTTGTAGACCAGTTTTCTTTCCAGCCCAATTCGAAACACACCTTTTGTTTTTTACTACAGTGCATAAGATCTTGTACAACACTGTTTCAACAACTTGTACATACGCTGTTTATTCTTTCACTTTCCTATGTTTATTCTGCCAATACGCCAGGTACCGACTTGTTACTGTCTGGACGCACACACCTGTCCTGCCACCCTCTTCTTTCATCCCAAAGTAAATAAAAACAACAACAATATTCCATCTTTGAAGTTACGCAGTGGACGCTGCCCTGAAAAAGTGATGCCCGAATATTTCTGTGTCTCGCTGCGCAACCAAAGAAGTAAATATTTAGATTGCGTTGTTTCGCTTTTCAATCTGAAGTTTTTACAGTGAATCTGGAATTAATCGTAGCGTTTTACCAGACTATCCAATTATCAAAATGACAGAGCCTGCGCCGCCAGCTTCTACCACGGGCTATGTAAGTTCTCTATATGAAGCTCAGGGTTACTGTATTAAAGGGGTATGGAAACAAATGACGTGGCCGCGTGCTCTCTTCGTTTCAAAGTCAGCCAGCAAGAAGCGCAACGCATATCGCGCTCATGACGTCGAGGGCCTCTCCGCGGCAGAGGGCACTGTAGTTGCCAGCAATGCTGCTCGGCGGCTTCAAAACGAGACAATCTCTAAAGTCTACTTCATGTTTAAAACGTAGCGCAATATGCGTTAGTGCAAGAGTCACGTGCAACGTTCAGCCATTGGAAAGACCTATGCTGGCACAACGCAGCACTGATACAGTGTACTACAAGATGGGGTAGTATTGGGCCGAGCCGCTATATTGACCGAGTTGCATCACTGGTTTGAACAGGCGATTGTTGTTCCGCGGGCCACACGCGCACGTCTTGCGTTACACAGCGCCACGGATACAGCCGTCGTGCTGACCTTCTCTAGATTTTACTGAGATACCGAGCCGCTGCACCTTGGTGCGACGAGCCTCCACAAAGGCCAATGCTGGAAACGCGCGACACGAATGAAATCTAGGATGACAGTAACCTGGCTTGCTACGGTAATAGCAAAGCGACGTAAACGCAATAGGGGAGAAAGCAAAAAGCGCTGGTCAGCGTTATGGCTGGCGTTCATGCATCAGTCTGCTGCAAAGCGTCTATAAAATATTCGAAGTAGATGAACAAAATAAAGCGTTGACGAGACGCGTGCAAGACGCCATTCGTTGTAGGCACTTGCTTTAGAGAAGACTGTGCCAGGCTGACTGCTCTGGCGGTGCGCAGACAAACGCGTGGCGCACGGAGCGCGTGAGCTTTGCAGTGCCTTGATGCACGGGGTCCGCACAAACAAAGCGTTTCAGCTGCTGTTCGTCTCACGCGCTCCGTGCTTGTCTTCACTGGGCAGACATTTGTGAGATGAGTAGAGGTCTCCCGATTGCCGACGCTGCGTCACAAATCTGGGCTTACGCCCGGGCGCGTGAAAATGATCGGGCGCTGGCGGTGGCCTTTGGTTCCCGCCTATGTGTCCAAACCTCCTAACATAGGTTCCTGTGGTGGTGACTGAGCGTGCGCGTGAGGCATCTGCGTAAATTGGCGATAGGCATCGACACCGGCGCATCGGCAGTAGGGTCAGTGTGTATGGGTTGTGCGCGTGCACCGCGCGCATGCGACGCGTGACGCACGCACGTGCTTGACGACTTTCTGCAGCCCCGCTCGACCGCAGCGCCGCGATTGTTGCATACACGCGCAGCCTCACAAGTTCAAATCGTCGAGTCGCGTCCGTCCAAACAGTACCTCCTATTCTACTGCAATGTTGCACATGAGCCAGATCTCAGACGCCATGTTCTTCTCAGTAGTGCGCAGAATGGCCCGAGCATTTCCACAACAATGAATGGCGCCACTTTTCCCAGGATAGAGGGGCTTTAAGTCTCGCGTATAATCCGTTCACCCTCAAGCTGAGACTGGAAGCTCTGCCTTCAGCACGAACTCGCGGGCTTCCGCAGTGTTTTGGTTGCGCGTTCTTCCACGTTCACACTCTGTGTTAGCAAGGACAAAAGCTCAGTGCTGAAGGCGGAGCTACGGATTCAGATGGAAAGGGCGATGCAACATTTTTGTAGTCAGTGCAATATCAGCTTAGAACGGACCCCTGACCTAGTGCAGCGTGCAACGATATTCAGTTGGAATGTTTTTCACTTCACACGAGCTTACAGGCACCGATGGGACTCCAGATACTCGCACGCAACGCCACTGGCCAAGAAACTCCTTTTGCTGCGGTGGTATCAAGGACAAAAGCGACCATTTTCATTCAATCTCCTTTGTAAAATTTGATGACGTAACGTGGGGATCGTGCGTCCATCCCAATGACGATATTTGAATGCGGTTCATAGATTGGACCCGGACATTGCGTGGCACTCGATTTGGGCTCGTGATAATTACTAGCTCGAGAAGTCATCTCGATAGTGGCCCGTGTCCAATCGCTGCAACGACGACAACAGACGAGCCATAACAATGTCTGGAACTCAGCGCGGTCCTGTGCATTGCCAACACCAGCGCGTGGCTATGATCAACATTGG
Source organism: Ixodes ricinus (assembly GCA_037355805.1). NCBI lineage: Eukaryota > Metazoa > Arthropoda > Arachnida > Ixodida > Ixodidae > Ixodes > Ixodes ricinus. Next base: position 3,607 of record JAZHYW010021565.1, read on the forward strand.
TGGCATATAATCGATTCCAGGTCACGTGGCCGCTTGTTCTGGCTGCGAGTTGAGGAGGTGAACGCTGCTCGTTTTTCTTAAATTTTTTCTGGGACTTCTATTGCGTGGGGTGAAAAACGAACGCGTGTTTCATAGGTCATTAACGTCAGCGATCCGTTCTAAGCGGTATTTGCGCAAAGTACAAAAATTGTTGCATCGCCCCTTTAATGACCTATGAAACACGCGTTCGTTTTGCACTCCACGCAATAGAAGTCCCAGAAAAAAATTAAAGAAAACGAGCAGCGTTCACCCCTCAACTCGCAGCCAGAACAAGCGGCCACGTGATCTGGAGCCTGTTTTATGCCGCCAAGGTTGATCATAGCCACGCGCTGGGGTTGGCGAAGCACAGGACACGCGCTGAGTTCCAGACAATATTATGGCTCGGCTATTGTCGTGGTTGCAGCGATTGGACGCGGGCCACTACCCGAATGCTCTCGAGCTAGTAATTATCAAGAGCCCAAATCGAGTGCCCACGCAATGCTCGGGTCCAATCTATGAACCGCATTCAAATATCGTCATTTGGGTGTACTGCGATCCCCACGTTACGTCATCAAATTTTGCAAAGGAGAGATTGAATGATAACTGATGGCTTTGTCCTGAAATTACACCGCAACAAAGGAGTTTCTTGAACAGTGGCGTTGCGTGCGAGCATCCTTGAGTCCCAGTAGTGCCAGTAAGCTCGTGCAAAGTGCAAAACATTCCAATTGAATATCGTTGCACTCACTTTTAGTGGAACGAGTACTGTTGTTATACCTGAGGGATCTGTCCGCCCTATGGCATACATATAGCTTGCCCATAACGCTATTCCTGGCCATGCCGATATTTTATGTGGAGTGACCGTTCTGTTCACCATGTTTGTTTCACACAGCAAAGGTAGAAGCGCGAGGAGAACCAGTAACCAGATATAACTCGTCAGGTACCTAGCAATGGCGACACCTTCAAGCTATGTATAGACCCTTTGGATGTTTACAAACATGAACTGCCGCTTACATTCCTGGCGACTCCTGGTCTCTTTCCGTCTTTGCAAGCTCTGTGGAGCTTGCTTGCAGCTACCAATGCAAGAAAACATAAATGCTATACGGACAACAAATCTGGAAATTTAAGGAGGGACTTGAGCGAACAATTTAATCAACTTGGAGAAGGCAACTGAAACGTTTAAGAGATACCGCATTTCTTCTGATAGGCTCTCATATGCATGTCTGGCTTTCGTGAAAAATGTGTCTTGCCCACTTCCCAAACACATTTCCTCTTGTGCGCAAGAATATGCAAGATTCTTATTGCGGCAGGTCTAAACATGTTCAGCCTCTAACATTGGCTGAGCTACCTCTATTGATTTCAGCAATTGGCACTTCAAATGCATTGCGGGAAAGCAGACGCTCTATATGTTTTTGAGTGGCCATTTAACTGGCCGATTTCACTCAAGCGTTCCACGCATACGTGACGCCGTCATGACTGCAAGTTCACAGGATGCAGGCGCCCGTGCACGAGAGCGCTCGCGCCGTATAGTAGCTCTGCTCTCGCAGACCTTCAGAAGGGGCTATCACCGCGTGCGGAAAGACGACACTTCCCATGATGCATGGCGACAGCGGAGGCATACTCGAACTAGGTGGTGACATCTGTTTATTGTTGAAAACGCGGAAGCCAATAGTATAAACTTGTAATACGGAGGAGACTTGGGGCGAAGAACAGCTTGGGCCTTGACGCGTATTGCGACTTTCAAAGCAAAACGATCGTGCCAATCCAGGGCCCTGATTGGCCTATTTGAACGTCCCACTTGTTCTCAAGAAGGAAACGACAATGACCCTTTCTACCCTTTCGCGCTCGTTGTTTGTTGTTCAAGATGAGAAGACGCCTTCACCGGGGATGGTAGCGGGGTCACCTTTTCGGAGGTGCAGTCGGGGATGCCGGGGTGTATCACAGGTGTGTGTCAACCCACAGCGACCCTCTCGTTAACGACGCTTCGCGGCGACAAAGCGACACGACAGGCGCGGCGCGGTAGGCAACAGACAGCGTTGAGAAATTTTTATTCCACCGATTGTTATGAAGTCCGATCGTTTCGGTGTCGTAGTTGTTTAAGCACTGTCAGTTCAGTTTAACACCACGCCACAAAAGGGGCTTGAGCGTACTGCCGGTGCAAACTAAATGTCACTGGTGGCAATAGGAATTGCAGGAAGGAAAAACCGGACAGGAATACTTCATACGGTTTTCCTCAGTTAGGGTTATCTGCTTTGTCAGCGAGTGAATTACATTTTGATAAAATAAAGGGTGAAAAATACTCTCCATGTCAAGTTTTCTAATCACAGCTCACTGGTTGATGTCGTCTCGTGGTAATTTCCGGCTCTTCGAACGCACTATAGCACTTCGTAGATTCACATTTACAACGACTCCGTGCCGCACACGAACGAAGGTAAAGAATCAAGATGGCGGAGTGTTCCCCGGGTTGTCCCCGCCGTCAGCGCGGTGTGACAGGGTTGTTGGGCAACAAATCAGACAACACGGTGGCCGGGCAGCAGCAACATGTCGCCGGACTGTTGTTGTTGCCGCGATGTGACAGAGTCGCCGGCAACACGATTTCCTCGTGTTGCCGGATAGAGTTGTCCAACTGTGGCAGGGCCATTAAGGAGCTCACGTCGCAGAAAACCCGGCGTCGGTGGCTTGACAGAAACAATCTGATTGGACGATAGGGTCATGACGTCACAGCTACATGACCTCGCGCGGGAATTTCAAACCAACCACAACGCTCACGTGAAACGTGACGTCACGCGTAAGTGTAAGTGAATAAAACAAGAAATGTAATCTGAATTAAAAGTCGTCAAATGTCTCAAATGCTTTTACTTTTGAAAAGTAATTCATTGTCTTCAAAAAAGAAATTTGAAAAATTGTAGGCGGGATTCGAACCCACGAACCTTCGGCTGCGAGCCAGACGCGCCACTTTTTAGGCCATGCAGACACATGTTTTTTCTTTATTGCAAGTTTAAACAAATCGATAAAGCACACAGTCATTCACAGTCCACACCTGAAAATTCTTTAATAGCGAATCAGTCACTTAGGGTCGGGTGCACTGCATTAAATCTTTTAAGCACAGCAAGCCATCCAGTGTTGGCAACCAATGAAGGGGTTTAGAGGGTGTACGGTGTACCTCGCGAATATATGTAACTTTTAATTAAATATTTTCTTACCGTATTAGTATTCACCTCTGCTTTGACACTCAATCCTGTCCTCCACAGACTGTGGAGGCCGAGAAGGATGAACATATCGTTGGGAACTCCTCCCTCGTTTTCTAGAGTCGAAAAGCGGATGCAGTGCGCTGTTAAAGGTATATCCTCCTTCAGCGTGCTCTGAAGAATGTCCCAATGGGACACCTAGTCCCAACATTCAATAATTACATTCTCTATCGTCTGCGGTTTTCTGTAGAGGATATATTTCACAAACCATGATACAAAAGCACTTATCTCTTCTAGACACGTTTTTACAGGCACTACGCCGTACTGCAATTTAAAGAAAAAAGATTTCACCAATGATTTTATTATCATTTTTTTCACTCCTTTACGCACATCCAGCCCTGAACATTTACAGTACAATGTCGTAAAAACATACATTGGGAGCGGTAGATCTATTACATTTTTATACAATCGTTTTTGGGTAAATGAACCGAGATACTCTCATGAAAAGCGCACCTTGAGTATTCTAAGCTAAATCACAACTTCACGCAAATAACCTTCTACACTGGAACGTATTTCATCACTGATGACACCACAAACTCAGGGAGTGCATACAGCAGTCGCATCTGTATAAGGGTAAGCAAAAAAAATGTTTCGGATCCCGTAAAAACACAAACATAGACACAATTTTTGGTAGAAATAAATAGGTCGTCAATCGTAGACCACCCTTACCTACAGTACGGAAGAAATCGGTACGAGCAGAACACACCTATCTTGAATTCCAGATAAAAACCACGGAGGTTTTTGCGGTTTTTAGCTGGAATTCGAGCGCGGCATATACACCACTTCCTATTGTACCAATGTTTCCCCGCGAAAATAAATTGCAAACGGTAGCGCTCGCAAACATTGGAGAAGTCCCTACCCCTCCAGTTCTCCACTTTGGCCTGAACCCTCTCCGTCTTTTCACTCCATAGGTGGTTGCTGTCCCGGTAGTGCTCGAGCGGCAACCCGAGGTACTTCGCAGGTAAGGCTGTCCACTGAACATTTACAAAATTATCGGGTGCGGGTGCCTAATTACCGTGCCAGAGACGTAGGCTTTTGACCCAGTTGATAGCGCTACCCATTTTCTTAGAGAATAAGGAAGCACCGCTCATTACCTCTCGAACACTGCCTTGGTCAACGAAAAACAAACAAACAGCAACGTCGTCTGCATAGAAAAGGACTTTTACTTCGCAAGAGTGTAACCTAAAAGAATCTATACTGTTCAACAGTTTTAAACAAAAGGGTTCCATGTAAATTGCAAACAGTGAGGGAGATAATGGACAACCTTGCCTAGAAGATCGGACCTGTACACTTTCACTGATGTTCTTACTTACAGGGATTGACATCGAACAATTTGCGTACACAATTTTAACCCGTATAAAATCACATACTCTACATTAGCATGTTCAAAATTGCGAAAAAGAACATGATGCGACACACGATTGAATGCCTTTTCCAGGTCCACCTGAAACATAGCAACTCGTCCGGCAAAGGCATCGCAACATTCTAGAATTCTCCTTACTCTATGTATGTTGGTAAAAGTAGTGGCCGCCTTTAATAACGCACGTCTGATGCGGTCTCAAAAAGTATTTTATAACACCTGGACTCTTTTAACAATTTGTAGTCGACATTAGTCAGACTTATTGGCCTGTCAAAGAATACAGACAAACACTTTACAGGTTCATGAACCTTTGAGTTGAGGAAAATATAGCTTTCAAAAAGGATGGCGGTGACCTATTTATGCAATACGCTTCCGAGAGCACCTCGTACCAAGTGTCTGTCGCGTACCTCTTAAACGCTCTATAAAATTCGGCTCTCAGATCATCCGGCCGGAGCGTTTCGCCCGCAGTTAATATGTCATTGGCATCTTGGAGGTCGCGCACGCTGATCGGCGATTCAAAACTTTCTTGAACATCCTCTTCAAAGGGGCGGGGGGGTCATGAGCGACAAAACCTTGGAGTCGAAACCGTCATATTTTAGTACGGTGTGACCCATAGAATTGTTAAATATTCAGCAAACCTCGCTCGATCGTTTTCTTATCCCGAGTTATTGCATTTCCGTACCTTATTTCTTTTATCTCGTTTCGCTGTGTATACCTCTCCTCGTCGCTCAGCGCTCGCCTCGAAGCTCTTTCGCCCATTCCTATCCTGTGGAACCGCGCACGCGCAATATCCCCTCTATATGTTTCACAGTTGATTACTGAAAATAACCAGCTACATGACCTGAGAGGCAATGTTTCATTCAATCTTAGGGTATATTAAGGCGTCGCCAGCGACAAGGGCTCATCGGTACCACCAACTAGGACCACCAATCTTGGCTTCTCTGCCCCGTTGTTCCGAAGCGGTCCGAATGCATAGGAACTTTCCCTCTAGATATTATATTAACTCTAAGCTCGAGTCGCTAACTTGTCGCATCCTGTCAGTTCTTACGTTGTGCCATCTGTCGGCAGCATATCGAAGTAGGCGTGCACCGTCACTGCGGTCCTGCAATCATCAAAGCTCGGCAGCCCTTGGCGGATTCGCGCCGTCCCTCGTCTCGAGAAAAGTTATTTGTGGCGTTTTGCGCGTGCAGGTGCGCATCGGTAATTTAGAAGCATGGCACAGGGGCATTTCTAGAGCGTATCTCTCACGCAATTACTCTCTAGAGAACCAAGGATCGTCGCCCACCAATCGTAACACAAGGTAAACATTGGGGGACCGGAAATATTATTCTCCCCATGTAATTGCATCCTGAGGTGCCGCGAACATCCTGCATTAAAATATATAAAGTTGACAAGCACTCGAACAACTTAAACTCGTCGCGGTAATACGAGTACGCCGAACATTTCGTCTACATTCGATCTCCGCTTTGCTTTCGCTATTTTCTTCGTAATTTTCTTCGGGGACCATGGATGTCCGCGCTTTAAATCCGCACGTTCTCATCCTGTATTTGCACCATGGCATGAAGATTGAAGTGTGAAGGCCCATAATATCTTTCGCAAAACAAATTAAGCAGCATGGAATTTGCTGATTTATTGTAACTATGACCACTGAGCGGCGCCCTCTTTGGAAATCATGATTACTCGAGGAGAGATACGTACTTCTTAACTAAAAAAAGCCCAGTTTGAATTTTTCGCAAAAAGAAAAACAACACGTTTTAAAGGTTTTACAGACTTTGATCTATTAGCGTTGAGTACGACTGCAAAGCCGGTGTCTTTAACCTGCATCACGCTGTGTTCTCTTCGAATTCAGTGGGTGTAGGAAGAGGTGCAAGTACACTATTGAACGGGGTGCTCCTCTGTTCTCTTTGAGAGAGCTAGTAGAAAGGGGAGTAATGGTACACCATTAGTGGGGGCACCGGTGTTCCCTTGAGTGAGGCAGGTTGGTGATGAAGAGGTGCAATGGTACACCTACGAACGGGGTGCATCTGTGTTTCCTTTCATTTCATTGGGTGTAGCAAAGAGGTGTAGCCGTACACCATCAGAATGGGGTGCACCTGTGTTCCCGTCGTCTGAAATTTCTGTAGAAAAAGGTGTACATGTGCACCGCACCAACGGAGTGTAGACGTACTCCCACATTTGGGTGTGCAAGTGTTCCCCCAAAGGGTGTGGTATATGTGACAAGCACTCACACCCCCTATGGGTGTACCCCATGACACCCCTTTTTTTTTAGAGTGTAGATGTCTACGTAAAGTACGTCGCAAAAAAGTGGCGTCGCGCTAAAATGCCACGTGTCTGGTACGCTTTTGCTTCAAAGGGATACGACTACACAGTCCAGGTTTAGACTCTCCGCATAGCGAAATGGGGTTGCGTTCACTGGAAGCTTGCGAGGTTATGCTGTAATGGCACCGACTTTCATCCGTGAAACGTCCTGCTTCTTCACCGCCCTCGACCAGTGTGCAGTCGGCGGAAGTAGCTATTAATTGTGGCTCCCTCGGCAAGCAGGTGGACGCTTGCAAACCATATGAGGTAGTTGCCCACGCGCTTATGGGAATAGGCAGGTTGGGGCTGAATTGCTCATTGAACGCTCCTCTTTTTCATTTGGGCTGGCTTATAACGGCGCACACATTGCTAATTCATAATTGAAAAAAAGGCATTTTGCAGACACCCTCTATAGCGTGGTCCTTCCTTGCATAAGAGTCCTGTCGCATTGGCCATACAAAGAAGTGTCTGCAGGCATCTTCGAGGGATGTATGAAGTAAGCATGAAACATACTTGCGCACTGCCCGCAGGTAATGACGTCATCATGTCTGCAATGACATTGTGTCATTAGCATAATGTATATGAGCAGTGTGACTGGGGCTTAAACCTACACTAAAGATAAAAATAAATATATGTATTTTGAAAGGGCTTAAACGGGACACGTACCTTTTGCTCTAAAAAATAATCGAAAGAATAAACACTTTTTTGTTGCACAATATTCACGATGGTAGGCGCACATTAGGTGTAACGCACCACCCGCTTTCGGCAACGGCAATAGAACTGGTAGCTCCGCCCATCAATACATGGGTTGCATTGACGTCACAACGCATACTTTTGACCACCATATAAGAGGAGGAGAGGAAAGCTGCTTTTGCAAGAATTTTGAGTGACGGGTTAATCATCTATAATCTTCTTGGAGGAGAATAGCGATGCCTGTGCAAATCCGGGAGGCGCAAAGAGGGTCCCTTATAAGAGGGGAGCTCCTTCTTGCACTCTTCTCTGCTGGTCATAGGAGCGCTCTTTGAATGACGTCATGTGCAACCCATGTATACTCGATTGCCTCGGCTGATCGCGTTTTCAAGCATAATGTCTCCCGGTCGACGACGTCCGGTAGTCTGCCGTCTGATACCTTCTGCTAGTCGCTGAGGTGAGGAAGCGCGTCAGCCATGGATGAGGGAAGAAGAGGTTAACGGCTCAAGATTGCCAGTCGAGTGAATCCCAAGTGAAGCCGGAATTAGAGGTCGCGGACGAAGGGAACAACCCCAAGTGTGCCCGAGTCCGTCCAATTGACCCAGATAGCCGGCCTTGTGGTCCGTGCATTGGCCGTGGGGCATGACCAAGACAAGGGAAAGAGGCAAGCTGTCTTGGGAAAAAAATCAGCTTTGACAAACCAAAAGGAGAGGCCAATAATCATCAGGAAAGGCGTCGTAGGAGATTTGATGTATAACTTCTCGGAGGAGCAGTCTCGGAGATTTAAGGCCACGTTCTTTCGCAAATTGGAAAGGACAACAGCAGTCTTGTACGCACTACTGGAAAAAGTAACCGATTACAACTACAACTACTTCAAATGAAACATTTAACGCATAACAGTAATCAACTACTGCATCCAGAAGTAACTAAAATTACAAGAAAGTAACTGATAATTTCTGACTGTCATTTTTTTAACTTCTTATTACGATATCAAGAATGCATATATACGTTCAAAGTGGTTACTTTTGTGGAAATGATTTTGAACTTCTTGAAAACTATTGAAGATGTTCCCTTTTATAACTCCTGAGAGAGCCCGCGATCTTTTTCGCGGACAGGCCGAGAAAAATATAAGTTCTGGTTGATAGAATTCGTTCCTTTCTTTAGTAATAGAGACAGAAACAGAAAAGGAAAAAAAAAGAGAGATGAATAGACGGATAAATGAACATCCACATGCTGCACTAATAAAAAATCACGATCTAGTAACAAAAAAAATTCTCGATAATATAGCCTACAGTTCTTAGTACGTTCTATAGACCGTTTTATCGTGGGTAGCGCCATTTTGAGAGGGAGAGAGAAAAGTGGAAAGGGCTACCGGCGCTTTCCTCCTTTCTGATTGTGTAGAAAGAGGGAAAGTCCCGGATGAGGAGGGCTCGGCCGCGTTGGGTGTCTGCTATGCCCCAACGTTCGTTCGCTTGCTTTTCTGTTTTAAACTCGCAAACTTAATTAGTGCCGTGGTATTGGATGGCGACAGTCCCCCGGTCATCGGGACACCACATGCGGGGTGATAGGGCGCACGAATAGCGACAGAAAGCGTCGAATACTGCCGAGGACATAAATGTAGCTTGTGTGAATCCGGCAAGACGAGTGCGGCTGCAATGTTTTTTAAGCTCCCTCGCTTTCCGCATCACTGGAAGTGATGAACCATTCATCAATTTTCGCTCAGGCAACGGGCCTATTTTCACCGTAGCCGTTTTTAGTAATCAACAAAGCGATACACGAAACGGGAACCTCAATTAACTTTGTAAACACCGCGAGCTGCTACAGATCGTTTTGCTGCGCTGCTTATATTGCGTTTCCGTGTTCTTATATTTCCTTGTCGATGAACGACGAAGACGTTCTACATGTACTTATATCGACGCGCAGAAAGCCTCAAAGCAGCCACGAATTATTTTACTATTTGATGCAATATTTTGAGTACTAACCTTCAATTTCTATCATTGACACGTTCGCTGCCGCTGTTCCCCCCGTCCCCGCACTGGCGGATGCCATGACTCGAACAAAGAAACGTGCACAATGGGCTCGAAAACGCAGATCGCAACACACCAGACGTACCCTGCAGCGACTATCCAGCGCTTCAAAGCGCCCAATCAACGGAAACAACCCACCAGCGGCACTCCAAGGAGCGCTTTTGCCGGCTCTCTGGTATCGCGCAGGAGATCGCGATTCAGGAAAACCGATAGAACTACCTTTTTGAACAATTTCTAGCCTCACCCGGAGGCGAAAATATGCCTTCAACTAAGTGTTGTAGATAATAAAATTGAGTCAGTCACCACTGCAAATTATTTTTATTAAGATAAATTCAGTTACAAATTTTTACAATCTGAAACAGCAGTTATCACGAGAAAACTGGCACGGACCTTGCGAGCGTACCCCATGTTCATTGGCGGTACAGCGTTCGGTGCGCGCTCCATTCACAAAATGTTCATATCACAGTCGAGAGGATGGCGTTGAGGAAACGTCTTTTCGGTTTACAGACGCAATGCACTGCCGCCGAGACCAGGGTCATGTGGAAAGCGATGGAGCTTAAAGACATTGCAGCCGCTCTCGCCTTGCCGGATTCCTTGCAAGCTACATAGGTCCTCGGACAATATTCGACGCTTTCTGTCGTTATTCGTGCACCCTATCACCGCAGCAATGGTGTCCCGATGACCGGGGACTGTTGCCATCGAAGCCCGTGGCTCTAATTAAGTTTGCGAGTTTAAAACAGAAAAAGAAAGCGCGAACGAAGTTGGGGCACAGCAGTCACCCAACACCGGCCGAGCCTCTCATCCGGGACTTTCACTCTTTCTACACAATCAGAAAGGAGGAAAGCGCCGGTAGCCCTTTCCCTTTTCTCTCTCGCCCTCTTTCAGTAAAACGGTCTATACAAGCACGCGCTCGTGAACTCGTTCCAGATGGAAGGGGGCTGGGGGCCGGGGGGGGGGGGGTTCTTTGTCGTGACTAGAAGAGGTCAATGTGCAGAACACAGTCGTCTATGCCACGGCAAAACAGGATCGTAAAAAACCGTATTGAGGAAACGAGTCACTCTCGACAGCTCTACAAAACAAATGTCGCTGGGCGCTTTGAGATCTTAATTCTGCAGGTATCTCGCTATCTTTTTTTGTTTTGTTTTTTAGATGTTAAAAAGCAGTTGAACGTTGGAACAGCATAGACGAGTGGCGCACGGGACGACGTAGCGATTTTTAACGTAAAATAACGCAACTCAATATTTTGATCTATTTCGAAAACTTATTTTGATTACTGGTAATTGATTACGTAAGAATAGTTTTTGAAATGCAGCTAACGTTACCGCAGAAAAAGTATTTGTAGCGTTAAAAGTTGTAATAAATTGTAAGTGATTACAAGTAATCAGGTACTTGTTTCTCGTTAGGCACAAATCTGGACGATTATGCCGAGCTCTGGGAGGATATTGACTGGTTGCTTGAATCAACTAAGCGAGGTGGAGGTTGCTCAGTGATAATCCACGATGCAAGAGATTCCTTACCTTACGGACGTAGTCACGAAGAAAGTACTCGACGGGAATTTGTTTTGAGATAATTATTTCGATGGATCAAAATTATCTCTATAGTTAGTCGCCGTTGAAAAGTCATTCTTCATAGGTTGTTTTGGAAATACGCTGAAACGCCTAACGTTGCGTCGCGTCTTCATTTTTCTTTTACTTTCTGATATTCACTATTATGCACAACTGTGGAGCAGCTGCAGTTCGTGTTTTTTTATAATAAACTAATATATAAATTTTTTACCGTTACAATCACTTTATGCTACGGTGCCTGGAAGGCTTCACAGACTGGTCCGTGTAACGCGTCCAAAAGAAGCGGTCACTTGATTTCCGCGCGGTGACATATCATTGAAGTGTCGTGCTTTCGCCGGCCACGAACGTAGTAACGCCCCAGCAGCGTATAGGAATGTGGCATTAAATCCCCCCTATCATGAGAAAAGTGGCGGCATTCATTGTTATGGAAATGCTCGAGACACGTGCCGCGCGCCATTTCTGGGGGAACATGGCGTTTGAAACCTAGCTCGTATCTGCGCTATGCCGGCATGATCTTCCCTAGGGCTGCACGTTGCACGTGCCTCGTGTATCGACGCATCTTGCGCTACTTTTAAAACATGAAGGGGTTTATAGGGTTTATATGTGGCAGACGCCTGTTCTGCTGCAAGTCACACACTCCAGTGTGACTGTCCATAGAAACTTCGGCAGCCAGAAGTTGGGTCACTGTGACGACAGCGACACTCGCGTTCGCTCGTGCTTTTTGCCAGCCCTCCAAAGACCAACCGCCAGGTTCGCGACGTCCAACAGCATGACACTCCGGTTTCTCTGACGTCATTTGTTTCCTTTTTAGGAAACAAAGTGGAAAGAAATGACTTGAGGGTAGGGGGGGGGGGTGAGATAGGAATCTGGACAGACCGGTCGGAGATGCGCTCCAGGCACCATGTTTATGTTAATGTGTGACTATTTACAGTACTCTAAAACATTCCTACATATTGTAATCTAATAAACTATTGCACGACAGTGTTTTTCACTTAGCTCATGCAATACCCACTCAGTGCGGAAAATGAAAAAAATGGGGTTCGGCCGAATTGGAACGCTTGCACGAATTTAAGTGGATGGCACGGTAGAACGGCACCTAACTTGCTTCCATTTTGTTTAGAGTTTTTTGTTGCAGATTTTGTTTGTACATGGACACTATTGTATCCCCTAAATTATTTCCTGTGAAGCTGAGATTTACTACGCTTGTTTTTCTCTTCAAACACCCCAACAAAACATAAGTTCTTTCAACTTCAAAATACTAAAGTTTTACAACATGAAAAGGCAGTCAATTAACATTTAGGAAGGGTGTCGTAGAAGATTGGAATCATTACACCTCAGAGGAACATTCCAGCTTTATGTAGTGAACTAAGAAACTTATATGTGCTTGAAGGATCTGTTAGTTGTTTTTTTCGTACATTTCTAAACATTTGAAAAATCCTTTATTATCTTCATTTCAACAGATTTTTGTAAGAACTACTTTGCACAGCGAATGAACTATGTTCAAACCTTTCTATTGTCTTCAGGTGACACTATGCCGTTTCTGACGTCAAGTGAGGTCACGTGACATAACGACGTGACACTTTGACGCCAGTTAATGTACTGAGAAGTAGCACAATATTTTAGGAATATGGGAGAGAAGCCTTTAATCTACCATTTCAGCGCGCAGGAAGTAATGTAATGTTACTAAGTAACTAAGCACATTTTGTATTGTCACACATTTTCCATCCAATCTTTCGGATCCCAGAGCATGGCGTGTTTCACAACATGACCGCACTTCTGCACGAAGGCTTCTTCAATCTTGCGAGAGTTCTCTTTGCTGAAGTGGTTCCTCCAGCCTCCAACGACGCCTTTGCGGACCAGAACACTAGGCGGAGGAGGGGCCCTACCCAGGGGATAGTCCTTCACTGACGTCCATCTTTCTGGAGGCTTGCCACCCAGAGCCCTTTTGTAGTTTACGTTGAGGTACTCCTTCATTGCTTCCAGACTGCTCATGTCAACGACTCTCTTAAACTTGTTCGAAGCCGGATTTAGAAGTTCGAGGTCGTCTAGGTCCAAGGACTTGGCGATTTGCAGCACTGACCCAGCGTGATTCTCGTGATGCCCTCGTAGGTGAGATACAAGACGTTGTCAGCGTGAGCATTACGGTACCAGGACGTCAGATGGCTGAAATAATCTCCGAACGTCGTCCTACCGTTTATAAATATCTGGACGTACTCGTCGAAATTAACATTTTCGAAATTGTAGATTTTGGTTTCTTTCGTGTGATGATAGTAAGATGTGCAGCAGTCTTTGGGGTTCCTGACGACGTAAATGTACTTCGCACAAGTATGCTGGGGCAACAGTTGGTGTTCGAGGTGGGAGGTGATGATCCTGGGGCGGGGAAGGGAAGCGATGTCATCTTTGCCGACCATTTCAAGGAAGGAAGTTGAAAGTCCATAATCGCTCTCCTGAGGTGAGGCCCTGCCAAGCAGGAGCTGAACAATGCGCTTGATCCAGTTGGTTCCGCACTTCGGGAAGGCTTCGATAAAAATGTCTCCTTTCGATGGCTCGTACTTCAGGCAGGATCGAAAGTTGTCTGGATCGAATCCCAGTGGAAGCTTAGTAACCGTCCACAACTTGGAAAAGCCGCTTTGTCGCCTCCATTGTAATGTTGACTTGGTGTACTGGGAAGAAACTGAGTTGAGGTGGCTATTAAAGGAAAGTCAACCTTCAAATTGGTGTACTGTGTAAATGTCGACATGACGCAGCACACTTTAGAAATATATAAAAGACAACATGAAGATATCGAAATATATGTAAGAAAAACATCATGCGTCTCATTCAAGAACGTCTTAAAGACCGACCTACGGAACCATTTTCCGCAAGGTAGGAAAATGCCCCTCGCGGCCCCTCCTCTTCTCACCCTCTCCCAAAATCACGTGATGGCATGGGCTTCTTTCTTGTCGGCTTAAGCCCCTGCCATCACGTGACTTTTGGGAGAGGGTGAGGAGAGGAGGGGGCGCAGGGGTATTTTCCACATTGCCGGAAAAATGGTTCCATGGGTCGGTCTTTACTAGCTCTGGTGTAAAACGACGAGCATGTAATTATTATGTATTCGAGGCACATCTTGATGCCGGTGATAATAGCAATGATGCGATATCTAAACTGCATGTTTGAGCAGAACAATTTGAAACAATGAAAAATTAATTATTCCACTTATCTACCGTGCACTTCACATTTCCAACTTGATCAATAAAATAATAGTGTAAATACACTATTCATAAATTACTCATTCTGCAGCATTATGTTAGCTATTAAATTGCAAGAATGAGTTTAACTAAAAAAATACTTGTGAGTTTATCCCGAGAAAATGAAATTAATAAAATGAGTATACTGAAAACTCCAGCTAGTAACGACTCCCCGTTTTTAGAAATTAACACATGAGCACCCCACAGTCTTGCCTTGAAACGTCTTTTGTCAATAGAAAAAAACAAGAGATTTCTAATGCCCTTGTCTTGTGCGTTGTCAATGGTAGATTAGGCGAACCTAGGCCGAATGTTTCGCATACGGAGTGATTTCAACAGTGCGGCATGTTGATACGTTTTTGGAGATGACGCTCTACTGTGTAGGCTGAGTTTAGATATCAGTTGTGCCCGCGCGGTTGTCACACATTTGAATTAGCAGCGATAATTAAAAAAATAAAAGATGTTTACAATTATCGGTAATGCCAAATTACAGCGCAGCTCTTTAGGAGGAGGATGGGAGGATACTGAAGGGAGGGTATGTCCCTGCTCCCCCTCCGTACCCTCCTCTCCTCCTTTCCTGCTCCCCTCGCATTTAGTGGAAAAGTTTCGCTAAATTTGCCGCTAAATTAAGCAAACATTTCCCGCTAAATTTAGAGGGGAAATATTGCCTTTAGATTTGGCGGGGGAATTTAGCAAACATTTTTTTCGCTAAATTTAGCGGGGAAACTGAATTTGCTGTGAAATCACGTGACGTCAATTTCCCCTCTAAATTTAGCGGAAACATTTCAGCTAAAATTTTTCCGCTAAACTTTGCGTGACGTCGCGTGATGTCACATATGACCAAACATGGAACATCATTATGGGAAATGTTCCATAATGCAACGCATACTGATAATAAGCAACGTAGGCGTCGGCGACGCCGACGCCGTCGCCGTTCATCCCGGGAAAGGGTGCCTAAGAGCTGCGCTTTAAAACAAATTGTGTATTTTGTGCATGCTTATACAGTTAGTGTGCCTCAACGGGCGACATATATGTCTCTCAGCGGTAGATGAGAAATTTAGCTAGCGCTGCACAACCGCTAGCCCGAGGTCTTTAACGTGCACCACGCTGTAGTGATACACGACCGCACGCCGTTACGATGCTCATCCAGATGGAAAGTGGCCGTGGGGGGTTGAGGCAAGGATCACTGGGTTCAGCAAACACCACCTAGACAGAAGGCCTCGGCATGGTCTCCTCTCCCTCTATGAAACGTCATCACAGTCGGATCGCCCTAACTCGGCTATTGGGCCCGAGTCCGACCTTCGACGCGCTGATTGGACACGAGTCCCAGCCGAACACTGACACAGCACTCGTGGCCAATCTCAAGCCTCGATCGATCCGACTGCGATGACGCGTGCGGAGGCCTTCTGTCTAGGTGGTGTTGCTTCTGCAGTGCGAGCATTCTCTCCACGTGCTCCAAGCCCACTGGGCCACCGATTCCCCTAGCGATAAATTAAGTGTCGCTAGGGGAATACAAAATTGGAAGTTATTTTGGGGTTCACTTAAGACATGTAAAGCAATTTGTTATAAAACGTTAACGTGCACGACTAATGATCTACAGTAATGTGGATACTTGGGCCAGAAGGTTTGTTGCTAAGGAAGAGCAGCCCTTTGCCTTGTCCCTCTTACCTTAGTCCGTGGTTTATATCGGCGCGGCTTTCCTTCACCAATATTCTCTGGGAAACAGCTTGGATAACCATAACGCTTCTAAGACGTTTTCTTGCTTGTGGCAGAAGAACAGGCCCACTGAAGTTCACTTTTTTTTCCACGGCTGTAAGTTCGTAGACTTTAAAAGCCTTAAGAAATGTGGATATCACTAATATATCTAGTTGCTACGCTTAATCCCCCAACCGCCTTCACTGTAGTCAAAAGCACACGAGGAAGAGCCCAACTCCTACATAAGCAAGGCCGGAGGACTGAATTTTCTGCGTCACCTAAAGAGGCAAACGAGGGGCAATGATTCGGCACAAGTGCTTTGTCAGGGTTAGGCTGAGCTTCAGGTCCTCACTGATTGAACCCGACTCTGAGCCAAACGCTGACTCATTGAACGTTCAGCACTGCGCCTTGTTATCTGAAGGGTGCTGGTGAGCTTAGCTGAGCATGTGCTTTTGTTTGAAAGAAACATTAACTATGGAGGCACGCTTGAATGTTCCACAATAGCATCCACT
Source organism: Ixodes ricinus (assembly GCA_037355805.1). Lineage (NCBI taxonomy): Eukaryota > Metazoa > Arthropoda > Arachnida > Ixodida > Ixodidae > Ixodes > Ixodes ricinus. The sequence continues at coordinate 20,241 of JAZHYW010021565.1, forward strand.
TCTACGGTGCATGGAACGCGTCTCCGTGTGTTTAGCGTGCTACTGCGCCCGTGCATTGAAGGTGGTTCCGAAGTGCCAGCAAATGAAATCCCAAAAGCCTGAGTGTCAAGCCGTCAGATGTCGTGATCCTGCCGGTTGATCGTAGGAGTTCCAGCAAAAAGCGCGAGAGAAGTCATGAGCCACTCCACTCTGCAAAGGTGGATGACCAGCGAAGCTGTTTAGCACACGACACAGACGTGACACAGAAATTTTGAACAAAGGTACGAACACAGTTGTGCGCGATCTTAATCGGTGGTGTTCGACACCCGCCTCCGCCACTGACATTCTCGTTGCCTTTCCCGACGTTGCTCTACATAGGCGCGTTGCTCTTCGGGAGTCAGGATTATACGCGACCTCCACTTTACGACGAGTGAAAAAGAAGTGAAAACGAAACACGGCAACTTGTTTTTCTTTTTTTTAATTTATATTCGCGTGTACGACTATTGCCGCCCGGAGGAGCCGGGGAAACTAGACACACCCGACGGGTCCGCCACCCAGCGGAAGGTAGACACGCGTTACGGGATCGCCACCCCGGGAGAGCGGAAAGAAACTAGGCACGCAAGTGCTTGGAACGACCACAAAGAGGGGGCTGCGAGGTTTTGTTGACGCACGTGAAAAATCCACGGAACCCTAGCCATATACAGCTTCGCTGGAAAAGACGACTGTTGCTGTCGTCACGGCGCCCGAACTCCTGGCTTCTGAAGCTTGTCTGAACTGTCGAACTGGAAAGTTGCGTGCAGCAGAAGAACAGGCGTCTGCCACGCTCACCTCCGCTGCTGCGGCACCGCCAGGATCGCTGACGGTGACATCATGATACTTATATGACGTCATCAGGACTAAATAGAGGAACCACTTTCTCAAAGAAGGTAAACACTCCAATTGGAGACGCGCTCCAGGCACGATAGGCGACCTTTTGTCAGCGCTTCAAATGTTTGCGAGTGGAATTATGAGTACCGTTATTCGTGACTCATTCAAAGAACCGATAGATGCAGTAGAGCGTATCAAATGCATTGCGTGGCTAGTGGGGGAGCTCGTGGCGTTAGATGAAAGCGCGGATGGGCACGCGCCTGCGGTTTCCGATATTTGTAGTGCAGGCTATTGGCGACGTGGGCGATCGAAAGCGTCGCTATGGTCGGCCCTTCCACGATTGGTCGAAACCTGACTATGACGTCAGCAAAGAATTTTTCATTGACGGAAATAAAAGGAATCTAAGAACTTCAATTTTAACGGTGTTGGCAGTGTTGGTTTAAGAGCGAAATGATTTCAAGCTTCCACCATGCTCATTACAAACACCATCGAACTTGTTGTTTGCAAGCTAACGACGTCACGAGAAGAAACCAAAGGAGGGCGCCACCAGAACATCTCGCCGCCAATACCGTTTCCAAGAACAGCCTGTGAGCGCAGCCATTTTGCTCGATTGTGGTCCGCTTGGGCGCGGCCATAATGCGGAGGAAGTTCGTCTGCTTCTCGCGCAGGGGGTAGCGGTGACGTCAGAACGCCGAGCCCTGATTGGCTGATCGCGGTCCCCTATCTGAGCGTCGTCTGCTCCTTTGCAACGTCGTCTGCTTGCAACGTCGTCTGCGTCTGTCTTACCTTTCCTGCGACTTTTGCAAGTGGAGAGGCCAGATTCACGAAACTATCTTACGCCAAAAATATGCGTAAGACAAAACTTAAAAACAAATTCGTATTCACGAACCGAAATTTTCGTAAGTTTTGCGCAGGTTACGACAAAATCCTATGACAGCTCCGGCTACGCACTTGTTACGATCAAATCAGCATGGCCGACAGCGTCGCGGTCGCGACGACTAACGGACGTTTATTTTTCTACGTGCGCTACTCTCGCGTCCCGACTTCAAGCAGCAAGAAAAAGTAAAATGTACTTGAACCAGACCACGACGAACAAGAACGCTGGATCCACAAACACCCGGGAAAAGCTCCAACGGCCACGATTCCACCAACACCGACAAAGCGAACTCGGCAGATAGGCCTAGCAGCCACTCCGACTCGGTGACCGTCTGCCCACGACCGGCTGGCGTGCTGAATGGAATGTGCCCGCGCGACCCTTGTGAACCCTTCCCTATTATACTGTGATCACTGACCTCAATTTTAGATTAAGAGGTCAATCTCTTCCTCTTGTCATCTTCTTGTTTTCCGAGGCAACGGTGACTCTCGCCGGTGAAAAAGCGGTGAATATCCGACAGACGCAGGAAGGTAAAGGAGCCATCGCTTTGACTAGCAGACGTAAAGCAGACGACGTTAACTGCGCCAACCCGCCGACGCCGTTAAAGAATGAGGAGTCTTGCCGCACATGAAAAGGAGGAAGCAGTATTTGGGAGGGAACTTGCGGACACTAACACGCTCACTCTCGGTTCTTAGCAAACAAACCTCGGCGTCTCGGGACACCTCGCCAGTGAGTACTTTGACTTCCCTCCTTGATGCGCGTCTGCTAGTTGTTCGACAAAAACAACGAACCGCTCGAGTTATTTCGTCTGCCTTCTCTGAAGAGGCGAAGCCGAGCTCGCTCGTAAAGACCTGCACTTCCGAAAGTCGCAGGAAAGGTAAGACAGACGCAGACGACGTTGCGAGCAGACGTTGTTGCAAAGGAGCAGACGACGCTCAGATAGGGGACCGCGATCAGCCAATCAGGGCTCGGCGTTCTGATGTCACCGCTACTTCCTTTCTCATGCGCAGAAGACGAAAATGAGCCCACTTGCGAGGCGTATACGATTATGACTCGTTAGCAAGACGTCGTAATCGGATTATGGCCGTGCCTAAGCCCACACCAAGCGAGCAAGATGGCGGCGCCCGGAGGCCGTACCTGCAAACGGGTATAGGGCAGTACCACGAAGCGCTTCTTCTCTTCAGGTAAGCCGCATTTCGCCACGTTGATGACAGCGTCCGCCACTCTCTCCCTTAGCTTGCATGCTGACGCTTAGTCATTGGCGCCGTTTCTGGCGTTGGTGAAACGCACAAGCATGGCGTGTGGCTCCGTCTAAAGCAGAGCTAAGTACGACCACCGAGGTATTTGAGATCGAAAAGTTTTACGCTTACTCCGTCACCCCAGTCACCCCAGTGCCATCTATTGCAGTCATTGTAGCCGCTAATGGGTTCACTTCTTGATCGCCTGCTCATCTTAAAGGGTATCTCCGTTACAGTTGCTCGACATTGGGGTTATAACTGATTTTAGTGCAGGAAGTGTCCTTGATTGACGATTTGTAATTTTAATGCGAGAGCATTAAAAGGTGTACGAAAACGAAATTCCAGCGCTCATTTTTTAGCTTTTATGTGTGCATGTTACAGCATAACCTCAAAAATACCAGTCTTTTGTTGAAAGGCACAAGAAAACTATTTTTAAAACTAATTAAACGATCTTTCAATGTACACCTGGTGGATGCATGTAGAGCCTATTTGGGAGGTAATCTAGCAACGTTGGGGAACTTGCTACGTAGCCATGAGGCAGCAAGTTCTATTGGAGCAGCGCCGCTCTTTGGAATTGAACATTTTTCTTCTTAGCTTTCCTCAAATCACAAATCGCGCATTGTACAAACAGTTTATGAAGACGGAAAGTAGGGTCTCCCCTCTTGCTCGGACCTTCGTTTGTGTACCCGGACACAGCCATTCTTCCCTTACACGACTAGCCCGTCGCTCAAAACTCGGACAAAAGTTGCTTTCCCCTCCCCGTTCACCCCTAAGCTGACAGTGCTGTGGCAGCTGCGTGCTCCTTGGGCCAGCCACGCTCGTCACCCTACAGGTACTTCAAACGGCTCGGTTGTAACGCATTGACGCTATTGACACCACCACAACGCTGACAACGCCATCGACGGCAAAGCTCATAACCACTTTCTTTAAATAAAAGCGCCGAATAAGACAAGGACAAAGAAGTGGAACGACACAAGGCGCACTCGCAACTGTTGTTTATTTTGAAAAGTACATGCATTTTATAGGCCCCAGAACCCTGTTAGTCATCAGCGTGCGCCTGGCAATGCTTCTCTGAAATATTCAAACTCACTCTTTGACAGGGCAAGTGACGCTTCTGTGTCCTTGTCTTATTCGGCGCTTTTATTGAAAGAACCATGAACCAACTGGCTCCAACTTTCCACTCGGCTCATAACCACTCCAGCCTTGCTACGTCACAAATGTGGGAAATATTTTTTTTTGTTTTTGTTTGCGCCGGATATCCCATGACGCATCGCGCTCTCCGTTCGCTTCTCTTCGAGCGCTTGCTCAGAGTGCACCGTTTGGAACGAAAATCATAGCCAGTCGTTCAGAATACAAACGTGCGATTATCATTTACGGCCATTACACGTCATGCTTGGCTCATTTCCGAAGGAAATTTGAATAGTTCAAGTTTCGTTTCCGTACCCCGTTAATAAGCTACTGCTCAATTTTTCAGCTGTGTATATTCTGGCCTGGAATACATTTCCCCGCTAAATTCAGCGAACAATTTACGCCGCGTTACCTGTCAACCAGTCCAGTTTCCAGCTAAATTCAACGAAAGATTTACGTCACGTGACCTATGCACCAATTCAAGTTCCCCGCTAAATTTAGAGAAAAATTTACGTCACCTGGGTTATGCACCATTTCAGGTTTTCGGCTAAATTCAACGGAAAATTTACGTCGTTTTAACTATGCACCAATTTAGTTTCCCTGCTAAATTTGGCGAGACGTTTAGGTCACAACCCATGCACAAATTCGAGTTCACCGCTAAATTTGGAGGAAAATTTATGCCACGAGCTATTGACCCATCCAGCTTCCCCGCTAAATTATGCGGGAAAATTTACGTCAAGACCAATTCACCTATTCAGGTTCCCCGCTACATTTAGCGGGGAAATCGATGTCACGGCCTATGCATCAATTCGGGTTCCCCCCCAAATTTAGTGGAAATATTGACACCACGTCACCTAAGTACAAATTGAGGTTTACCTATACGTTTGGTCGATAAAATTATGTAACGTGACCTGATGTCACGGGACCTACGAGTCAAATTCAGTTTCCCCACTAAATTTAACCTGGAACCTGCCCCTGTGTGCAACGATAAGTGCTATCGCATTCCTTGATCAACCCTGTGGTTTCTGCAAATTTGCTGCCTTGATTTGTTTTGTCGATGCCTTGTGTAGTTTTCTAGATATTTGATATTGTAGCAGTCAATACGTCCAGCGTCACCGCCAAGAAAGACAACGAATGATCTCCTTGGCGCGAGCTCAACGGCACGTGGATTAAACAGAACGTTTTCACCTAAGCTCGGAGTCGGTCGCACCATCTCTTCCGTCCTCAACATCGAACGCGCTACAAATTGGTGACCCGGACGTGATGATCGGCTCCGAGCACCTGCCATCTAGGAGAACGTTCTCCGCGGCCCGGGGCATGGCAACGGCATGGCATTTCGGATGTTTATGCGGGAGGCACATCTACCACAGCCCCCGCATCCGGAGCCTCCGCCACCACCTCTGCCCCGTCGCGTCTGCCGCCGGCATCTCTCAGCAACGGGCTGCGACCACCTCGCTCACCCCGCCGGCACGGCAAGTCTACGTTCGCTGGCATTTCCACCACTGCCGCAGCCCCTGGTGTCGCCCCGGCAGTCGTGCCCATCTGTGTGGTGTGGTGCTGGCCTGGCACGGTCGCGTGCTGCCACAACATGTGGGGCGTGCCGCACCGCGCCACGCTGGGGCATGGCAAGTCACGGCGCACCAGTCTGTTCATAAGGCACGTCGCTGACCGACCAAGGGCTCTTCATCACTACTAGGTCAGGCATCTGCTCTCCACTCGGTGCGTCATCTCCGGGAATTACACTGCATCGGTCCCGCAGCTGGCCGCCATCTCCCCTGGAGCCCGAGTGGAGATAGAGCCCGCTAAACTTCGGAGCCACAGCACTACCGGATCGTTGTTCCCGCTGTCTCCACTTCGCCTGACCTCAACCTTAACCAGAACCTGTCCGGTCCCCGCACGCTGTCTTCAACGTCCACCGCTTTCTGCCGCGTCATTCCGCTCGCAGCACGCCAACAGCAACAGCACCACTTCTGGAAGCTTCATCGCCTGCTGTTCACAGAATCGCTCCGTCCCCTGCAGCCTGCTACAGTCCTACAGGCGACGTCTCTAAAGGGGGAGCTATCTGTAGCAGTCAATACGTCCAGCGTCACCGCCAAGAAAGACAACGAATGATCTCCTTGGCGCGAGCTCAACGGCACGTGGATTAAACAGAACGTTTTCACCTAAGCTCGGAGTCGGTCGCACCATCTCTTCCGTCCTCAACATCGAACGCGCTACAATATCAAAGGTTTGTTTCGGGGGTCTACGGCGAAACTCAAACTACTGTCTTTAGCATGATGGCAACTTTGGTAGTCAGTTGCTTTGTCATCGTGTGACGCAGATCTCCTTTCGCACTACCGCAAAACGTACGACCCGCCTAGTCACCAGAGCAGTTCCGCTAAGTCAGGAAAGACGCTACGGTTGTTTTACTGCTTCTATTTTTAGATATCAAACATCTGAAGCAAATATCATTACACATTCATAAAGTTGCCGGCCCAAAAACCAGCTTACCGCGATGAACGCAAAATTAGAACGAGCCGTCACTTATCATCTGAGAAGAACTACAAGCTTGGTGGCTTGCAATGCATGTTCCAGAAGTGTCGTGGAAGCTAATCGTAAGCTCACGTTGAGCAGGAACGGGCTAGACTATAGACGCCGGTGAATGCCAACTTCGGCAACACGACGCGCTTGACCGAGCAGGGAGTCAATAATCTTCGTGCGCGATCGCTGAGCAGTACTTACAAAAGACGGCCATTAAAACATAACTTAAGAAACAGAAATCGTTCGCTGGGACGTCGCTTAAGTGCGAAACACATGTACGACGAAACCGTCCGATCCGACGTCCGACCACGCAATACGACGGTCGGAGGCGAGGGTTTTCAGCGCTCTCCGGTGCTACGAAAACCCTCTGCAGTCCGCACGTCGGATCGGATGGTTTCGTCGTACATGTGTTTCGCGCTTTAATGCAGAAAAAAGTTACGGCGAAAGAACGGAGTTCAGACAAGCAACCTGCTTGCCCAGGCCATAGAGTTATTACTATAAACGCTCGAGGCTCACCTGGCGCTAGTGTCTACGGGTCTTCCGGTTCCAAATGAAAACAGACAGCAACCAGTCTACTTTTCCAGTCTTCCTGTGTATTCCTATAGGAAAACGTACATGATATTTTCCTCTTCTACAAGAAATAATAAAAACAGCACAATTTTGTTACTCGTAACTGGTACTCGTTGTACCTTTATTCAGATTATAAAAGTGTGATTTATTTAGTTAATGCTCGTTGTTTAATTACTAAATGATGTTAAATTTAGCAAAAATTGAGGCCCAGGTCTATGTGGCACTGCCTTATACGTCGATACAAGCTATTATTTCAAGCAAAAAGAACAATTAAAAAGTGCGGACTACCAAAAATAAAGGTTTAAAACCCATTCGTAAAACTAAATCCGATTTAAAATCTATCCGGAGACAGTCCGGAAAGGTACGCTCCGGTTTGCACAAACCGGGGTTTTTTTACTCCGGCTTAAAGTCAAACCGGAGGAAATCCGGATAGACAATCTCCGGTTGGCACAAAGCGGACATCGACAACTACGCTTAAAGAGCGAACCGGAGAAATTGCAGACAGACAATCTCCGGTTTGCAAAACCGGATGTCAACAACTCAAGTTTAAAAGCTACCTGGAGAATGTCTGGACTAAGATCTCCGGCTTCCACAAACGCTACATTGGCAAAATCAGTTGAAGAAAAATAATTGGACAACTCTGAACAGGTAACCTCCGGTTCGCACAAGCCAAACATTGGCATGTCTAGTTGAAATAGTGTATGGCTGCCGCGTTTCGTTCCGATCCCCTATAGACACTGCATGCTAAATGTTCCTAACGGTCAAATGAAGCTATAATAAATGTACATTTAGTAAAATTAGAAGTTCAATGCCTTTTAAACAAGAGGTTGGTGAGTTTTTGAGGCGTGGCAACACACATATGCTTCATACAGTATATGAGCAAGTTCACGAGTGCAGATTCGCTGTTAACCTGAAACTTTTAATTAATTCAGATTAAATTCCCACATGCCACTGATACGCTCAATAAATACGAAAGAAAGCAGACTTATTGTCAAGTGCTAAATGACCTTCACCAGCAGCATGAAGATTGTCATGTGATAAATGAACTTCACCAAGAGCCTAAAGATTGTCATATTGCAAAATGACCACACTAAGAACATGAAGAGATCAGAAAATAATAATGCATTACTGTTTGTGTAGTCAAGTTGTCGAGACATTTATTTACAAACATTTTAAAAGGCCTAAAAGGAGCACACATACGTAGGGAAGGATAAATAGAAAGGCTGCAGTATGACCTGGAAATGTTAACAATGGTATGTAGCACGCTCATATTTTCATCGTTTTCAGAGCATGTTGCTGCGTCTGAGAAATTGGAACACGCACTTCACTTTCCAGTGACCCTGTCTCTTGCAACAATCATGGACGACATCGGCGAAAACAATTGGTGTCTTGTCGAAGAAATGGACGTGCTCAATTGCGATCATGTCATCGAGTTTATCTTTGCACCAGAGCCGACGGCGGACAGAGTCTGCATCGTCGCGTACGTGCTTCACTCCTCCGCGCTGCATTTACCCAGTCATATCCTCCTCTATTAGCCCCGAGAAGTTTGCGTGGCGCCCCCTTACGGCGAACCGGGGTGACGTCACGGCGAGGACACAATTTTTCCCTAACTCGCCCCGCTCGGCATGTGGAGGCTGCTTCGACGAAAGCTGTCGTCGCGATCGTTTTTATTTTTTTTTTCGGGCGCGTTTTTCGTAAAAAGTGTAAATTTTCATATGTGGCATTACTGAGGTATTGCCTGTATCTGCAGCGGAACTTCAACCAACATTTCAGGCATAGCTGACAGGGCAGGCAACGCATGAATCGCAGCTGGAACATGAAGAAATATGGCCAAAATTGCAAGAGCATCACTATAGATTTACATCTCACACAATCAATGCAACTGATGGTCTGAATGAATTGGCAGGTTATGTATACTATTTTGGGTTTTCTTTTTGTAACTTTGTTTTTAAACAAAAAACGCCGAAGCAGAAAAGCGGCATGCTGCTCCAGCAACATCTTAAATATAGTATCGGTCATGCAGAGAATCACAAGCGAGACAGCTCAATTACAGGGACAGAGTAAAGAAAGAAGGAACACAGGCATATACCAGTTATTTGTTTATATCTGTTTCTATTGCTCGCATTTTGCCTTTGCTGGATTCGGATAGTATTTCAATGGACTCCACTGCTACTATCCGTGGACGTGTTTATAATATCACTCAAGTAATGTACAACAAACGTAGGTCAAGGTGTCTAGCTCATTATTAGTCCCTTAGGCTATTGAGATTTTAGCTAAATCAAATTTTCCTGAAGCTAAAATACCTGAGGCTTTAATCACAAAAACTGTCACCCTTCACAGGTTCCACATTTTCTACTACTAGTGCAGCATCAATCACTGGACAGCCGTTCGAATGCTCGCTGTTCCTCCTGTTTTCCTCTGTTGTCAGAGAGTCCAGCTGTAGGGAGATTGGAGGCTGAGGAAGGTTTTGGAAACCTGCAGCAGTGTCACTTTTAATTAAAAAGGAGGATTCAAACTAAGTGATGTATATTCCGAATACACAGGGCCGGAATTAAGAATGTCAGGAAAAAGTATAAACTTTCTAAATTACGGTACTATTGCTGTGCATATTTTGGGCAGTTCGATACATCTTATATAGGCATCTAGGGGAAATTTGCCGTTTTTCCTGCTACCATCCAAACTAATTCCCAGTAATTGTGTATATACTAAAAAATAAAACATGCTTGCACACGTGTACAAACTACATCATTATTTCACAAAGAAGCTACATTTATGTAAAAAAAGAAACCTTTTTCACGAGTACTTTAAAGGTCTTCAGACCTTCAGGCCTTTAAAACATCTGCGAACAAGCGCATGCTAAGTGGCACGCGCAGAGTCGGGGTCGCGAGATAATTTACCGACCGTTCGAAGGCCTTTGATATAAATTCCGTTTGAAATGCCTTCAAAGCGGGATGTAACATTCTCCTAAATCATGAACATGCAAGGAACAGAATTCCAGCGTCTGAAACACTTACGCCGCCGTTCCACCGACCCCTCGCATGATTGCCTTGTGCCGTACGTGGACCGACAGGGAGGTTCATCGGCGGACTTTTCTCCGCCGATTGCTTTCGTAATTTTTAACCCAATTATAGAGGTAAAAGTGACAAGCATGCTTATAAGAGGTACGGGAGCACGTCGGTATCGGCTTAACTTAGCGCCTTGTACACCGGGCAAACCAGGTCCCGCTCCCTGAAGTGATTGCTGCACACAACGGCCAAACCAGGAAGCCGGGGCTGGGAAGCGAGCCGGATGCGAGATCGCGAAGCGGAGTCCTTTCCCTGACGTCACAGTACATCTCACCCAATCAGGGCGTGGCGACCGCAGCGACGCTTGGGTTCGCTCTCAGGGTAATACTCACAGAGCCTGGCAGTTCGACGACGGAGCCATAGAGTGCCCGGTCGCAGATTTGGAGCGCGAGGATCTGATAGCACAGAGCGATTCCAGGGGAGTCTGGTACTCAGCGCACAGCTTTTGCAGCGGCGAGAACCCAAAACACGGTTTTCAAACCCTACGAGAAAAGAAGCAGAGAGCCCGAGGGACGCGAGAAGCACGAGCGGACATTCCATCGCTTGGGAAAAGAGTGTTTCGGCGTCTCGCCGCAGCGGGGCGCCCCTTACATGCGCTTGTCTGCCACTCTACCTTTTCACTTTCGGCGACACGTCTCGTGGCAATCTGCCAGGCTTTGCCAGCATAGAGGAGAATACTTATTTATTTATTTATTTGGAAATATTGCCAGACACCTAGACGGTGTCCAAGGCAACTTGAGCACGGTACCGCAAGTACACTGTACAATGTAGACACACAAGGAATGACATAACAACGATAAGCCAATTTGGCAATACAACGCAAAGTGACAAGAGCATACAAATAATGAAGATAAACCCCAGCAACAGTCGAATATATCAGGGACACAAAAAGCAAACTTATTTTATGACAATAAATGATTAGTAACTGCCGCGACAAAACAAGGAGATGTGAGCTGATTAATAACGATTAGAGGTAATTTATTTCAGTCATAAAGAGCGCGCGGTATGAAGGAGTATTTAAAAGAGTCATTTTTAGATTCTGGCATTATAATGGTTTTCTCGTGTTTGTTGCGTGTCTGTCTGGGTGTATTGTATTGCAGGCATTTTTCAAATGAAAGTTTAACGTGGCCATTGACTATGTTATGAAGAAACTTCAGGCGATTAATTTTTCTGCATGTTTTGAGTTCGGGTATGCTTGACAGTGTATACAGTTGAGAGACGGAAGTCAGCCTGTCGTAACGGTTATAAACAAAACGCAATGCTTTGGTCTGAATTCGTTCTATTTGCGGTATGTTTTTTGCTGTGTATGGGTCCCCTGCCAAGTCAGCGTGTTCTAGTATTGGCCTAATTAAAGTTGTGTATGCTGTTAACTTTGTTTTGGGTGTACAGTAGGTTAGTTTTCTTCTTAAAAAACACAGTTTCTGTGACTCACTGGCAACTATATAGTTTACGTACGCGTTCCACGTTAGATCTGACGCAATGACAATACCAAGGTACCTGTATTGTCTAACAGCTTTCAAGAGAACATCATTCACGGAGTATGAAAAGGGCCTAGGGTTTTTTTTCTGGAAATAGTCATCATAGTCATCTGCACACACTTTTTACAATTCAATGTCATCTGTTAGTTGCAACACAATCATAAATAGAAGCAAGAGAGTTGTTAAGTATTTCTTGGTTTTCAACACTACATATCTCTGAAAACAGGACACAATCGTCAGCGAAAATTCGGCACTGACCTAATTCAAAAGCATGCTTGGAGCACTGCGGTAGGCAGCGAGTTCGTACCGCATCGCTGTAAACTAACATGTAGCGTGCACCGAAACGATGCGGCTTATTCTACACCAGTGCCAGCGTCGGAGTTGTTTTCCGCAGAGCGACTGTTTGTTCTAATGATGATGAAGATTATTATAATAAAACAGCGCCTCCCTATAGTTCGATCTCCTCCCCTGTAGTTACGTAATAAAGAACATGATGCAGGCTAACGGCCAAAGGTTCGAAGTCGAACTGGACTGGCTCAATTGTTATTTACCAGGTTGAGCCGGTGCCGCCAGATTGGATGACAAATAAAAGAACCATGTAAAAATTTAGAGCGTTCAATATGCTTTTTTGTTCGTTAACCTTAATCGCTATAATGGTCTTGTCTTTATAATGTGAGAGCTTAATATTGAGCAAACATAAACCCGCAAAAGAGTGACTCACACTGAAAATACAAAGCAGCAGATTCCTCGGTGTACACACCATTTCACGTATTATGATTTTCTCAACAAAGAAGTTGCGCCGATAGGGCTGGTCTGCCGGGAGCGGGAACGTGTGTTGTGCGTGTGCGTGTATACGTAGTTAGCTGTTGAAGCGCAGGTGGTTGAACAGGACTAAGCGCGCGTATTAGAGTTAGGCAGTAAAGACGAAACAGGGAGGATGCTTATATTTTGTATTTACTTGGTTTTGCAGGTCAAAGCCGGCAGGGCTGGAGAGGAAAAAGGCATTTCTGCCTGACGAGCAATCTGCGCCCTTCGCAGTTCAGCTATTGTACATCAAAAACAAAATGATAACCGCACAGCAATAAAAAAACAGACATCCATGACTTGCGATGATAACACAAAGTTAAGGCTGAGCCTCCACGACGGGCATGAAAATTTTATGATATAAGCTTGTGCTTGAATGGAAATTCTCACGACTGTTTGCTTCCTAAATATATTTATTATATGCGAATGTATAGAGTGGAAAAGGGTCTTTATCTTGATATAGAACATATATGAGTAGATTAAAACTTCTGCTCGCAAGAGACATGTGAAAAGTGACGTTTTTGCCTGTATATGGTTTGGAAGTACAAATAGGTAGAATATATTGTTGGACCGAATTAATTTATATTTTAGGAGGTCTAGATAAAGAGTGCTTGCTCTCCATAGTGTGGCCCTTATTTTATTTTTTTATTGAGAGCTTTTCTCTGCAATAAATGCTTAAAGATAGAAAATTAACGATCTATTTCCACAACTGCACGGTTTTTTTACGTCTGAAACTTGTAACTTTAATAATGGGTATAGCTTCAAAAGATGTGCCAAAGCCTTTAAGATTGACGCTGAATGTTTGTTGTAAGGCTCGCGGAAAAAATAATAAAAATGGTAAAATTGGGTAAACATTGTTTCGTAGTACAAATGCACCGCTTTTAGTTTTCAACACCAGGTATCCGAACTTCTGGCAGGCAAACTCAGATATATATGCTCGTTTGCATACCTTGGCCCTTTTGTCAAATTTCGCGTTTAGTGTTTCTGACAAAAATTGTTGAACTGCAGACACAAAAAGTTATTTCAATATTTTCTATAATATATATGTTTCAGACATGGATAAATTACTTCCAAAATGTATTTTAATTACAATTACAATTACTTTGATTCAAAAGTAGTTCAACTAAAATTACAATTACTACTACGTGAAAAGTAATTAATTACAATTACAAATTACTTTAAGAAGTAATGAAATTACTTTACAACTACTGATTTATGAGAGATACCCGACTCGGGCCATAAAACTTTAAACGAGTTGTATAAAATGCAACGTATTTGTTCATTCCTTGCGCCAATGTTTGAGGAGGCTTAAGCATCGCCACATCAGTGCCACGTATTGTACTTTCCCTTCATGAATTTTGTTAAATTGATGATAGAACTTGACAGTTTGGGGCAATGAAGTACTACGTTTTTATAATTTTAATAAATATTAATATATTAGTTCATGTGCTGGAAGACGCCATGATCAATAAACAAAACATTGGGTTTACAGACTTTTGTTAGCCAGGCAAAAAAAATGCATCAATCAATCATATATGAATATTTTACAAGCATTAATATAAAACTAAAATGCACACGCGCTAATACGACCGCATTCACATACAAACATTATGGTATTGTTAATTATTTACATTGAGTTGAAATTATTATGGCTCAGAAATATATAAGAACCGAATCGGGGCTCGCGATTCATTGGGGACAATATTCACAGGTGCGAGGTCAGCCTCAAGAATGCTTATGCAAATAATATCCAAAGTAAAAGAAACAGGAAGTAAAATTTACAAACATCTTGGTATTTTAAATTATTTACATTGATTTCAAATCATTGACTCAGAAATATTGTCACGAAGAAGAAGTGATGAGGCGGCGAACAACTGAATAAACTAAACGTTTAATGGGGCGAACTTGTGCCCAAAAATAAAAGGAAACAAATGATAACAACAGAGCGTCGCGGGCGTCGAAGGCGGCGAAGCAGCAAGATCGAACGCTGAGGCGAAACTGACTTTGGCTCGCCACGCGAAGCCCTTATTACACGCGTGGGCTTCTGGAATAATCGGCGTGGAGGGTTCGACGCGTAGAACATTCGGGCCTAGAATAAACAACAATGTTCTCGAATTCACCAGAATATTAAACTGAAAGTATAAATAAAACTCGCGGAACTCCCAGGAATCGAACCCTAGGCCTCCACACGAAAGTCAAGCGCGGTAACCACTCGGCCACGCACGCGCTTGCTCGCCGACGTGCGTGGCATTACTCCCCATTTAAAAAGGCATCCTCTCGATGCCACGTGAGAGACAAGACAGAGCAAGAAAAAGAATGGGAAAATCCGGAGGCTGGCAAAACGCAATCCTATCAAGCGTTGCACGAGATCACAGTTCACAGTCTTATCGCGCGTAGTACGGTTTGAGGCGCACGACGTGGACGACTTCAGGTCGTGGAGGGCGGCGTGATGAAGTCCGTGTTCCGTCGGGCATCACCTCGTAGTTCAGATCGCCGAGTCGGCGAAGCACTTTGTAGGGTCCGAAGTAGCGCTTCAGGAGTTTCTCGCTTAGACCGCGTCGTCGTATTGGGGTCAAAACCCACACACGGTCTCCGGGCTTGAAGCGAACGTCGATCCGGCGAAGGTTGTACCGGGTAGCGTCGACGCGTTGTTGATCTTGAATTCGGAGTCGGGCGAGCTGGCGAACTTCTTCGGCTCGTTGAGCAACCACCTGGGCGTCGGGTATCGCATCGTCAGCTGGGTCGTGGAGTAGCATTGCGTTTAGCATGGTCGACACTTTTCTGCCATGCACCAGCTGAAACGGTGTTACTCCTGTGGTTTCTTGCCCCGCCGGGTTGTAAGCAAATGTGACGTAGGGTAACACCTCGTTCCAAGTCTTGTGCTCTACGTTGACATACATTGAGATCATGTCGGCGATGGCTTTGTTCAGCCGTTCTGTTAGTCCATTTTTCTGCGGATGGTACGCAGTGGTTCCACGGTGGCCGGTGCAACTGAGACAAAGGATCTATTGCGTCAGCTGGGCCATGAACGATGATCCACGGTCGGTAATGAGGACTTCGGGGGCGCCGTGTCGGAGGACAATGGACTCGATGAAAAACTTGGCGACTTCCACAGTCGTACCTGATGGAAGAGCTTTCGTCTCGGCGTACCGTGTGAGATAATCTGTAACGACGATTATCCAGCGGTTTCCCGATGTTGAAGGGGGAAACGGCCAAGTAAATCCATTCCGATCTGCTGGAACGGCGTAGACGGGGAGCAATCGGATGCAGATGTCCTGATGGCTTCGTCGGCGGTTTCTTGCGTCGCTAACACTCGTGGCATGATCGAGTGTAGATGTGAACGGGCTTTGGTAGCCTTGGCCAGTGATATTTTTCTCGAATCCTGGCGAGCGTCCTGCTGTAGCCAAGGTGCCTAGCCGTTGGGTCGTCGCGACAGGCTTGGAAGATCTCCTCTCTAAGGTCGGCAGGGATTACCAGCAGCCATGGCGAGCTGTTGTCTCCAAAGTTCTCCTTGTAAAGCACACCTTGTCGGAGAACGAAGGTCGGCAGGGCTTTCAAGAAGACATGGGGGATAGTACCCCCTCGTCCTTCGAGCTGCTCGATTAGGGCGCGCAACTCAGTATCGTCTCTTTGACGTTGCGCCATGTCGTCGGTGTTCACCGCGCCTAGGAAGCACTCGTCGTCATCGTCGTCGCTGCTACCGGAGGATGTCTCGACAAGGGCTCTGGACAAGCAATCGGCGTCGCTGTGCTTGCGGCCTGACTTGTGCTTGATCGGCGGCAGCCCGATCAAGCACATCGCCTAAACTATCGCCCGTACTGTTTACAGGTTGGTCATTCCTTCTTTAAGCCGTCTGTGGTTTCCAACTTTCCCGCTGTCGCTGCTGCCATACTGTGTCTTTCATGTCTAGCGATGATGACGTGTCTTGCGCGCTCTGTAACGATGCACTTCCTGATGATGGCTGCATTATGTCTTGCACCGAATGCAAATGCCAATATCACCTGGGGGATTGCTCGGGCATATCTGTTAAGGTTTTTAAGTCTAAGAACGACAGCTTTAAGGGGTCATGGAAGTGCCGCGACTGCAAAAAGCAGGGCAGTCAAAAAGGGCAACAAAAAAGGAGCATGACATTGCAGTAATCCTCGTGGGCATAAACGAAAAACTGGCCAGCCTCATGGCACTTAAAGAAACAGTGGAGAGCATCGAGAAATCCCAACAGTTGATAGCGGCCCAATATGATGATATTTTGAAACAAGTAAACCAGCACGACAACAAAATAGCTGACCTACACAAACGGCTAGATCGTGTGGAACACCTAGAACGCAAACAAGATCTGCAGTCAGCAGTCCACGACCTCGAATGGCGTAGCAGAAAACTGAACCTTGAGATTCACGGAATCGCTCAAACTGTGAATGAAGATCTGCTCTGCAAACTGAATGAGCTCGCGACCCGGCTAGAGATCCCACCCCTCAACGAAAGCGAAATAACCGATATACACAGACTACCCTCAAGAGCAGACAGAGTTCCGGGCATTATAATTCGCTTCGCCAGACAAAGCACCAGGGAGCTATGGCTTGAACAGAAAAAAAGCTGAGGGGTGTGAAACCCAATGTTTACATACAAGAAAACATGACTAAGCGAAACCGGGAGCTGCTGTCGGCAGCAAAAGAATGGAGAAAGAGAGCAGAGTACAAGTATGTCTGGCATAAGAACGGAAGCGTACTTGTAAGAAAAACTGATGGCGAACGAGCAGTTGTTATCCGTTGCGAAGATGACCTGATTAAGATTGCTTGAGTCCTTTCTTTTTTAATTTGTAACCTATCTTTTGGGAACTTCATGTTAATAAATGGCTGATCGGTGTTTTATAGCTCCCCAAGAACTAAAATTCCATTTTGACCATGGAAGGTCCTTAAAATGTTTACATGTGAATGCACAATCAGCAAGAAATAAGGTGCCAGATATTGAATTGCTACTCGACCAGTTTGGTTTTTTGTTTGACATTGTCATGTTAACTGAGACATGGTATTCGGATAACGATAATGTACTTTCTTTGCCCGCCTATAACACCCACTTCCTAAATCGTACTTCTAGGCGTGGTGGGGGTGGCTTTACTATCTAGGAGAGATATGAATTGCGAATTCCTAATCGATTATTGTACTGTTACTAAAGATTACGAGGTATTGTGCGTGCGCTGTAACCAAAACGTATTTGTAGTGTGTTATCGCCCACCTGATGGCAATGTTACGACATTTTTTGAATTTCTTGATTGTTTTCTTATGTTTATAAACGAACACAACTACAATGTTATTTGCGGCGGTGATTTCAATATTGACATGCTTGTAGACAGTGTTATGAAAAGAGAAATGCTCACGATAATTAATTCTAATGGTTGCATTAATGTCTTTTCAACACCAACACGAATAACACTGCTTTCTGAAACAGCTATTGATCTGTTCATAACCAACTGTCATACTTATAAGTTTCACAGCAGTGTCATAAGCTATGACTTAAGCGATCATCTTCCAATATTCCTGTGTGTAGAAATGTTTTCCTCGAAAAAAACTAAGAAATCTAAACTATATTTTCAAAATATAACGAAAGATAATCTAGACAACTTTCGACAATGTCTTGCATGTACTGATTGGAATGATATATTTAGAAAAAACAGCGCAGATCAGGCTTACGATAAGTTCATGGAGCTCTTTTGTGCACTATATATTAGTCATTTTCCATCAAAACCTTTGAAAGTGCCAAGAGGTGCTCGCAAACCATGGGTAACACCGGAATTACTGTGTAAAATTAAAGAAAAGAATGCATTATATAACCGTTTTTTGAAAAGAGAGAGCCAGGAAAGCTTAAGATTTTCAAAACCTTTCGAAATAGCCTAACAAAAGAACTACGAACCGCAAGGGCGCACTATTACTCCGCCCTGTTTCAAGCATCTGAAGGGCGTTTCAGAAGCAATGTGGAGAAACCTAAACTTGGTGCTACGCCGAAACCGCTCGCAGAACGCTATTGAGAAGCTGATTATAGATGGCGTAACGTTGACTGGCAGTCCTTTAGCAAACGCGTTTAATGATTTTTTTGTTAACCAAGGCAATATTGCTGTCGGCGGCAATCCATATAAATATATTAATGAAAGCAACGTAAGTTCTGTATTCCTTGAGCCGGTTGTTCCCCCGGAAGTTATATCTCTAACAATGCTATTAAAAAACAGTAGTTGTACTGACGCTGACAATATTCAGATCCGACCGGTTAAATATGTCATTGATCTTCTCGCTCCACCACTAACACATATTTTTAATCTTGCTATCGAGACAGGTGTATTTCCAAAACGAATGCAATTAGCCAAAGTATCAGTGATACATAAAAAAGGCGCAACAAATGACATAGGCAATTATCGCCCTATTTCTATTTTACCTGTCTTTTCTAAGGTTTTCGAAAAAATATTGCATAACCGATTAAGCTCATTTTCTGATAGGCATGGCCTGCTAAACGCCGCACAATTCGGCTTTAGAAAACATCTTTCCACGGAAACGGCGCTTTTAGTACAGAAAGAATTTATTTTGGAAAACTTTGAGAATAGAAAGCTAGTTTTAGGAGTATTTATAGATTTCACCAAAGCCTTCGATTGTTTAAACCATAGTATCCTACTACAAAAACTTGAACGTTATGGTTTTCGCGGTCGTGCGCTGACACTTTTGAGTTCATACTTACAACATAGACACCAATATGTGCATTTAAATGGTTTTTCTTCCTTGGTCAAACCAATTACTTCCGGTGTTCCCCAGGGTAGTATATTAGGTCCGCTCCTATTCAACATGTATGTGAATGATATAGTTAACATAGATAAAGAAGCAAAACTTGTTATGTATGCCGACGATGCAAGCTTATTTTTTTCTGCCGACGAGCCAAACTTACTTATCAGTCTTGCAAATAAAACATTATCACAATTAAATTCATGGGCAAATGAAAACTCGCTGAAAATTAACACAAGCAAAACGAAAGCCGTTATATTTCGTCCTAAGAATAAACAAGTCTCGTACAATACTAGCCTTATCTTAAATGCGTCACCTATTGACATTGTGTGTTCTTTTAAAACACTCGGCGTTATTTTTTCTGAAAACATGTTGTGGGACTCCCACGTAAATCACGTCATCAGTAAGTTATCTTGCATCGTCGGGTTGGTTAGTCGTAATCGCTCTGTCTTGCCAATTTCTGTACGACTGCTGATATACAACTCCCTTTTCTACTCATACTTAAGTTATTGTCACCTCGTATGGGGCACGACCACGTCAACAAATTTAGGTAAGATATTTTTACTCCAAAAGAAAATAATCAGAATTATATGTAACGCTCCGTATGACTCTCATACTGCCGACTTTTTTACACGCTTTGCAATTATTACTGCACATAATTTATATAATTACAGGTTGAGCGTTAGTTTTAAAAACGAAGAAAAAAGGAATTCTCGCTTTCTAGCTGAACTTTCAGCACTGTCCAAAAATATTCAGGCGTATCCCACTCGTCACACTGAGTATTGGAAGATGATCCCTCACAGAACAAATTATGGTAAACAAATGCTCAAACACACCCTACCGTTTTTACTCAACAGCCACGCAAGTAATGATTTGGACCTTAGCTAAATAAATGTGAAATTTGTACTGTCCATGCTAAAAAGGTAATCATGAATGACCGTCGAGCCACTGTATTTCGTTCTTTATTTCCCTTCCTGTTTTATAACTTATTTGTTGTTCTTGCTGCCGTCTGTTTTGCCTCTGTAGGGGGCCGGAGACTCGTCAAGCTGCTCCTTTGCAGCTTTTTCTCCGGCCTCCCCTTCATCATTGATGAGAAATAAACTATTATTATTATTATTATTAAACTCCTGCAGTCGGAGGCTCCATCGAGCAAGACGTCCTGAAGGGTCCTTTATGTTCGCATGCCAGCAGAGCGAGTGGTGGCCCGTGACAATGCGGAAACGGTTCCCGTATAAGTACGGGCGGAACTTTGTGATGGTCCAGACGACCGCCAGACATTCTTTTTCTGTCGTGGAGTAATTTCTTTCCGCTCTGGACAGTGTCCGACTGGCGTAGGTGATGACTCGCTTGGTACCTTCTTGCACTTGAACCAGTACCGCGCCAAGGCCTTCGTTACTTGCGTCCGTATGAATCTCGGTTTCCGCATCTTGATCGAAGTGTCCAAGAACAGGATGAGTCTGGAGTCGTTCCTTCAGCTCGTCGAATGCGTGCTGCTGCTCCTCGGCCCATTCGAACTTCTCGGCGTCCTTCGTAAGTTTTGTGAGCGGTGCGGAAATTCTCTCGAAACCCCGAACGAAGCGTCGATAGTAAGCACAAAGTCCAAGGAATCTTCGCAGGGCCTTCCTGTCTGAAGGCGCTGGAAATGCCGCAACGGCGCGAGTCTTCTCGGAGTCTGGGCGGACGCCGTCATTACTAACCACGTGGTCTAGGAACTTCAGTTCGTCATAGGCGAACCGGCACTTGGACGGCTTAAGGGTGAGTCGTGCGGTCTGTATGGCTTGGAGTACAGCTCGGACTAGTCCCAAGTGCTCGTCGAAGTCACTTGAAAACATAACGACGTTGTCAAGGTACACAAGACAGCTCTGCCACTTCAGTCCTGCCAGTACGGTGTCCATGACACGCTGGAAAGTTGCTGGCGCCGTGCAAAGTCCGAAGGGCATCACCTTGAACTCGTACAGTCCATCCGGCGTGACGAAAGCTGTCTTCTCTCGGTCCCGTCCGTCGACTTCGATCTGCCAGTAACCGCTCATCAGATCCATCGATGAAAAGTACCGGAGTGGCGCAGCCGGTCTAGTGTGTCATCGATGCGGGGGAGTGGATAGACGTCTTTCTTGGTTACCGCGTTCAGCTGTCGGTGGTCCACGCAGAACCTAAGCGTTCCGTCCTTCTTCTTGACAAGCACGACTGGAGAGGCCCACGGACTGCTTGAAGGCTGGATGATGTCGTCGTTCAGCATTTCTTGCACTTGCTCTTGAATGACCTCCCTTTCTTTTACGGAGACTCTGTACGGCGATCGGTGCACAGGGAGCGCGTCGTCCTCGATAACGATGCGATGCTTCGCAACGGCGGTTTGGCGCACCTTCGACGACTTCGCGAAGCAGTCGCTGTATTCGGCGAGGAGGTCAATCAGCTGTCGTCGTTTCGGGCCTGGAAGCTTCGGGTCGATGTCGAGCTGCGCTGGCGGCGCAATGTCTTGCTGAGGTGGCGATGATTCGTCAGCGATCACGGCGATGGCGGCGGAGTTTCGAAGTTCCTCGACGTGGCCCACAGCGGCACCTTTCGTGAGGTGTTGCGTTTCTTGTCGGAAGTTCGTCACGAGGACCACGGTGCGCCCATCCTGAAGTTCAGCCACTCCTCTTGCAACGCCGATTCCTCTCCCCAGGAGCAATTGGAGGTTGCCTTCCAGGACAACTTCGCCGCAGGTAGCTGTATCGGTCACGACGGGTACGACAACACATGATCGCGGCGGCAGGTTCACGTAGTCGGCGGCGACTCGGACGGCGGCTGACGCTGTTTGGAGTTTCTCTAAAGGCGGAACAAGCTTCCGCAGCGTCAATCTGTTCTCACCCAGGTTGATGACGGCGCCGTATTAACACAGAAAATCCATGCCGAGAATGACATCTTTAGAACAGTCTTGTAGAACGACGAGTTTTACAGGGCACGTTTCGTCGTGAATTTCGACGCGAGCAGTGCAACTTCCTACTGGTCTGATGAGATGCCCTGTGGCGGTTCGTATTTGAGGTCCATCCCACGGCGTTGTCACTTTTCGCAGTCGGCGAGAGAGCCTCCCACTCAAGACTGAGTAGTCTGCTTCGGTGTCCACGAGTGTCGATGCGTCGAGGCCGTCGATAACAACGTTTAGGTTGTTGGACACCGTTGCAGGCGCGTCGGTGCGATGCGGGGCGTTGGGAGAGTGGGAGCGCTCCGGCGTTTTTGGAGGCTGTTTGCTTCCGTCGTTTTCGGCAACGTCACCTCCAGGCGTTGCCGCACTCAGTTTTCCCGGCGACGCAGGGGAGACAGGCTCTCTCGGCGAGGTCGTGGCGCTGGGGACGCTGAACGTCGTGGCGGTGGGGAGCGGGCTTCACGGTGGAGAGACGACACTGGGGAGGGCGAGTCGTCGGAGGTACTCCTCGATGTCGCGAGGGCGCTCGTCGTACCTTGGGCGCGGGTCGTTCGGGTGGAACCCGCGCAGCCCCAGTTGTCTGTAGGGGCATCGGCGGTAAATGTGGCCGGCTTCACCGCAGTGATAGCACAACGGGCGTCGATCGGCCGTCCTCCACACGTCGGTCTTTCGTGACGCTGCTGGTTCTGGGTGGGCGTGCGCCCGATCGTTCCTGGCGTCGGGAAAACTGCGGCGCTGGAGGTTCCCGTCGGGGTGGCGCCGTATACGGGTGAGCAGGGGGCGGTGGTCGTCGGGTAGCTGCGGCGTAGCTCAGCGTCGGTGGTTCGGGAGCGGCGCTGACAAGAACTTGTGGCTGCAGCGCCTGCTGAACTTCTGACCGGACAACCTCGGCGATTGAGGGCGAATCCGGGCTTGCGGCAGCAGGATGAAGCTTCTTGATTTCCTCCCGCACGACGTCCCGGATGATCTCGCGGAGGTCCGGGCCGTTGCAGCTGGAAGTCGAGAGGGCAGCGACGCCGGGAAGTCGCTGGTAATGGGAGGCCCGTGCTTGAAGCGCACGTTCGATGTTTGTGGCTTCCTTGACGAAATCTTCGACGGTGGCTGGGGGTTGTGGACAAGGCCACCGAAGATCTCATCTTTTACGCCTCGCATCAGGATCCGAAGCTTCTTTTCGTCGGTGGCTAGAGGGTCGGCGCGATCGACCAGGCGCAGAACATCGTCTACAATGCTGGTGATCGTCTCGCTTGTGCCCTGGGTCCTCATTCGTAGAAGGTCTTCGGCCCTCTCCCGTCGATATTGGTTGGTGAAAGTCCGTCTCAGCTCATTTTTGCAGGCGGTCCACGAGATCAATGAAGTCTCGCGATTCTCGAACCAGTGCCTGGCCATTCCTTCAAGCGCGAAGTAAAGATTCTGCATGCGCTGGTCGTCCGTCCATTGGTTGTGCTGGGCCACCCGCTCGTACTGCTGTAGCCAGTCCTCGATGTCTTCATAAGGCTCACCATGGAAGGACGCGGGCGTGCGAGCAGCGACGGGTAGGACAACGACGGGTGGAGTGGTCATCGTCGCGGTCTTCTTCTCTGGTTTCCGAGGCTGGGGTCCGAGTTCCGAAAGTTGGTCTTTGATACGGCTGCTTGCTCGGAAGTTGGCGTCTTCTACGAAGGGTAGCCTTCCGGGGCTCAGCACTTCACTTGGCCGGGATGTCTTCGTAGGTGTACGCTTCACGGGCATTGAAAGCGTACCCCGCACCTCCACCAAAATGTCACGAAGGGCAAGTGATGAGGCGGCGAATAACTGAATAAACGAAACGTTTAATGGGGCGAACTTGTGCCTAAAAATAAAAGGAAACAAATGATAACAACAGAGCGTCGCCGGCGTCGAAGGCGGCGAAGCAGCAAGATCGAAGCGCTGAGGCGAAACTGACTTTGGCTCGCCACGCGAAGCCCCTTATTACACGCATGGGCTTCTGGAATAATCGGCGTGGAAGGTTCGACGCGTAGAAAATTCGGGCATAGAATAAACAACTATGTTCTCGAATTCACCAGAACATTAAACTGAAAGTATAAATAAAGTTCGCGAAACTCCCAGGTATCGAACCCTGGGCCTTCGCACGAAAGTCAAGCGCGGTAACCACTCGGCCACGCACGCGCTTGCTTGCCGGCGCGCGTGGCAATATATAAGAACCTAATTGGAGCTCTGGTATCATTGATGACAATATTCACAGGTGCGAGGTCAGTCTTTAAAATTCTTATGCGAATAATATCCGAAGTAAAACCAACAGGAAATGAACTTAAAAAGAATACAAAGATACAAATATGCGACAGTACTGGAAGAGGGACGTAAAAAAACTGGCAAAAAGAGAAAAACAAAATAACTTCATAGACAATTAATATTCCCAACCTCGGCTGAAAGGTGAAGTTCAGTTTTTTTTTCAATATTTTAACATGTTTACGCTGTTTTCTCCTCGCACCGCTGACGGCGCTACACGACGCCGTTGAGGTAGGCTCCAAGAGGATTGTCTCACAGCCCGCAGTGTAAGCAAGAATAAAAACAAACTATGCGACGCTATTTATGTTGAGTGTTTGTTTGAAAGCGTGTCTGTGTGTGAGTGTTTCACCGTGAGCTAGGTCGCTTCTGCGGGCGCTGAAGCTTTCAGAGAGGTTCCGACGGCGCCGCGAAGTTATTAAAAAATAACTGTAATTGTGCCTGAAATTTTGCAATTACTGACATCAGAAAGTAATTATATTACAATTACAACTTGTTTTAGCCGAAAGTAATTCATTACAATTACAAATTACCAAGAAAAGTAATTAAATTACAGTAATTCAATTACTGTAATTCAATTACTACCCAAGTATGATATGTTTTACCGCTTGAAATATAACGGTAGTGTAAATAAGATAGATTATTATCACGTACACAAAGTACCACCTTCTGAATTATGTCAACGTTGCTCAGTTTTCTCTACAGTCAGCAAAATGCGTAAAAGCAGGTTCTATTGGAGTGTTTATGGCCGACTGTGCCATCTGTTGAGTTGTGACCAAAACTGAAGAACTTGTTTAACAAATACCTAGCGTGGCGCTCATTTTGTCCTTGACGTGTAGACGCTTTTAAGCATATCTTCATGGGCGCAGCCATGACTGACCTTCACTTTCTCTTTCTCTCATTTGGTACACTTCACTTCATTCCTGTGCTCGCGAGACAGGTTATTGAGGCGGAACGGTGGCTGAGAGGGCTAGTGCACACCAGCTCGTGGCACGTGGAGTAAAAACTGGTACTGGAACTGCGGAACCAGGGGATCTTGGGTTCCATCGCCACCCGCCGCCCGTTTCTATCTGTGTGAGCAGTATACCGGCGGGCGATTGTGCATCACTATTGCGTGGTGCACGTTAAAGACCCTAGGCTAGAAGTCATACTGCACTGGTTAAATTGCCCATCTAAAGTGGGCAAAAATGTCACCATGTTCTTGCAGACTAAGCTTCTGCTATATAAACAACTAACAGCTAATTTGTTTGTATCGATTTTAGAAATGTTATTGTGCTCTAAACATTATGCGTTATGTCCAAAAGGTTTTCTTTGGGTTAATTCGTTACTACGCATTTTAGCGGCAGGGCATCCCAGCGAGGTAACAGAAAGCCAGTTGTTCCTACTAAAATCTGTCGCTCAGAGAAAGGGTCTCATAAGATCATTGTCTGTGAAGTGCGCTACCAGAAGCGTTGCACAATGGGCTAAGCCCTCCCTATATCGTATTTTTTTATTATTTTCTTTTTATTTATTGAAATAAGAGTAATGTCAGATGATCAACGTGGGTGGTGTTAGTTCAATAATGCGACGACTCCAAACATCCACGGTTCTTTTACTCCCACCATAACTCGTGTCGTTTGCAACTAATAAGCAGCCAAGAACAAAATTCCTGAAGTTTCCTAGCGCTTCTATTTCGTTCTTGTAAGTGCCCACAGTCAGTGTTGCAAAATGAAATTAAGCGAAATGATCAGTGCTGCCCTGCCATGTTCGGCCGGGCTAGAGAACGGCTTTCCTTGCGGCCTTCATTCTCAAAGAATAGCAAAGATAAAACGTAAAGTGCACGAAGTAACTGGGTATCGGTTGTCTCCGTTAAACATCGAAGTGCTGACGACGAGAAGAGCGAGTAACTGCTTTCAAAACGCGTTTTTTTACCTGTAGGGGAAGCTGGCTTCGGAAATAAATACAGTTCACGGAAAGCTCGTGTTCCGCTTATATTTGCTGCTCCTCTTGCCCCATGCAATAAACGTATCGACATTGCTAAGCCTTACTGAGCTTGATTTACTCAATCCTGGGGCGCAATAATGAGTTGCAGGCGACGGAGGAACTTTGCTACCCTGCTTTCAAGACAAAAATTTCTCCATGAAAAAAAAAAGAAAAGAAACTTAGATTACAAGAGCGTTCCTCCCTTTATGGAGGACTATAAATACACGTTTTTCTAAAAGTACATATGTCACCAATACTCGCCAATGCCCGCATTACGCCACTCCGCCAAGAGCAGGCGATTGTCCACCGTTCTGGCGATAAAACACACAAAACAAAATCGTATGTTACAAAGAAAATAAAAAAAATTATGTTTTATGCAAAAAGCATGGTGGAAGTTTGAAGTCGTCGCCTTCTTACACCAACAGCGCACAAGTTTACAGTCTGACATTGGAATTAAGTTTTTTTCCATCGAGAGTCGGACTGTCAACTTTCACGTTCTAGGTTTAAGAATGCAGCGACTTCAAGCATTCACCATGCTTTTCACGCACATCATAAAACTAATTGTACTCATCGTTTGACACCGGCTTCCTTTCGCCCCGGAGTGATGGGACAATCTGTAGGAACGGAAGAGTTCGTCCTCGGCTTTCTGCGGAGTACGGCGATTAGCAAGCTCAAATGACGTGACCCACATAACCGCGAACCACAGTCACATATATTCCTCTACCTGGAGAAAATATGTGTCTTGTGAATACGCCACGAGAGCAATGTCGGACCACCAACTTTGACGCTGTTAGTGTTAGAATGCGACATTATCAAACATGTCGCTCGACGCCATTTTCTTTTCTCGCGGGAATGATGAGGCAATCCTCGGTTCTCGACAAAGTACGGAAATTAGCAAGCATCATACAAGCATCCGCAATGTGGCGCACGTGACTTCGAAGCGCGATGACGTTTGCTCCTCTATGTGGAAGAAATCTCCCTCGTGTAAATACACTGTTGGGAGCTTCACCATGAGAGATATATGGCGACGTGGGAAAGCCGGTTCTCGCATGCAGTGCTACGCAAGACTAACTTCGGCCTTGCGAAACATTCCTTCCACACCTATGTTATTTACACGCCAACATTGCTCGGCAAAATGTTGGCTTTCATTGGGGGAAGTTAGGTAGATAACTCGACAACGATCGGGGAGTCAAGCAATCCGACCAATTTGACGAATAGAACAAAAAGGACCAAAAAACGAACCACCTCGTGACGGCGTTAAATTGAGGAAGCACTGTACTTTCCAGGGTATATCCAAGTTTTCACTTCAAGGAGATGAAACAAATATGTGATCTTCAGCGAGCCTTTATGCTTAGCGTGCGTGGAAAAGGTGCAGTTGGAAAAGTCCGAAATTTTGATAGAGGCTTCTCACCGCATTGATGATAACTCGTTTGCCGCAAGTGCCGTCGTATGCAGCATAAAGCTTTCAGAGGTTAATCGTAATAGGTTTTTGTGCTCCTAAAAAATTATAGTAGATGGCATTTTTATATAAATTCAGGCACGGGTTTAAAACTGAATTTTCATTTTTACAAAAAAACAACGTTGTTTTTTTAGCAGTTCCTGATACGAACGACTCGCAAACAGCAATCTTTGCTGCTTTTTCATTTTTTTTAAGTTATTGATCACGGAAGCCGCCAAGGCGAACACTGATATTTCTTCCACCTGTCGGAGATGGCATGTTTTGGCGCTCGCTATTCTTTCAGTTGTCACACTACTGCACCAGAACTCTTCAATGGCACTTTAAAAAAAAAAAAAAAAACCTTATGACGGTTAATTAATCAAAAAGTACATAAGATTTACTGAAAAAAAAAGGAGTAACTTTTTTTTTAAAAATTACTTCGGGCAGAGTGTTGCAAGTTTTTACACTTGGCCTGAAGAAGGCATTTGAAGAAACTTGATATAACCGAAAAACTCAAACCTAGCTCTTTTAGTGCATATGCATACAATATAATATGTACAAAATAAAATTCATCATATTCTTGAGCGTCACCCTCCCCCACACACACACAGACACACAAACACACACCAATATTCACAAGGTATTTTTCACGCTAAAAATAAAATACTCAATCTCACAAGCCCATTTTTTCGCCCAAATGTAGCGCTGCCGGTCCAAACCCGATACCGAAATTTCAGTACTAACCGTTACATTATTCAATAGTTACGAGATTTTCGAAATTTTTCGATGGGAAAATGGCGGCCGACAGAGCTCTCGAATACATGGAGATCTATGACGCCAGTTACCGAAAACGGGTGAAAATAAACCCAATTTTCCCATTGTCTTTAAAAAAAAGTCACTTATTAACTTTCAAATGAGATAACGTTTAGTTCTGAAACTTTGACGCACGGTTTGAACCACTAGCGCTGCATTTGGACAGAGAATAAACGTTCGGCAAGTGGAAGTTTATTTTCGTTGGAAAATAACTATATATTTTAAATATCTGAACGAGCAAGCAGTTCGAAAATCAAATTTCAAAGCTATTTTAACAAAAAAAAAACTTTTTTTTCAAGTTTGCTTCGTGTTTTACTAGTAGCAACGTATGATATTGCGTTCTGACGTAAAATATAAATATAAAATATAGTATTTTCTTCGCATGACTGCAATTGAAACAGGAATCTTCTCAGTAGTGCGTTGTGACCGCGTCCTCGGATAAGTGATATCCTTTTCAATGCTGTGGAATTAATATGGACAATTACCTCAAATTAATACTTAACACGTAAACTTAAAAGTACCTGATATAGTGCGCATTGCAAAGTAAAAGTTGTTTTACTCCGCAAGAAATCTTGCCTTTTTCCCCAACACACACTTAACAAGATTCAATCTTTATTTCCTGTTATTCGCACAAAGTACTATATATATATTCTCTATATTTCGTGATAGATCCCGATCATACCTTGGTATTGATAAGAAGAATGCTAATGCAAATAACAGATTTAAATTTGTGCATATGATATCGAAATGATCTGAAATGAAATTAGCTACATGTCAGCTTTCTGGTGATATCAAGGTCATAAACATCTTAAATAAGCCTGACGTAAGAATTTGCAAAAGCCGAAAATCATCAACGAAAGATTGCCAGGCATTTGTTGTATTATTTTAAAATACAATATTTTCGGTTTGTGTCATCTAGCATAATAAACTCAATTTTGAAGGTGTCAGAGGAGAGACCTAGTGCAAATGCTTGAGAAGTGACAAAATAGTGAGAGGTCTAAGTTGCGAGTCCAGGTTCGAGAAACGACAGTTCGAACCTCGGCAGCTTCAATAATAATAAACTTGAAAACAAGACAAAACAAAGAAATCCACCAAGCTTGCAGTTTACGTTCTCTCTCAATAGAGGAATGGACAAAAAAAATTATATGTTTTTGTAAAAATAAAATAAGTGACCCCTAAACCGCCCCTGAATTGTGATGAGAAGACCCATATACATCTTACACTTTGATGATTATTTGGTATGCATGCGCAAAGGCAAGGCGAAACATCGGCTAAAGTTATCGGAACGCCGCTACTCAACCTATTTTAATCGGCACCCCAAGAAATACCTTTATCGTTAGGCAAAGTTCTTATCCAGACACTTTAATTTAACAAATACGCCGCGCCTTCCAGCGAAACAGTATTCTAAGTCAAAACCCAGTGACGGATAAGGCGAGTTTTTGTTTAGAATAATTGGTTCGTATTCTAGATATCTTCTACTCAAACTGTCTGAAAATAGTAAGCCATAGACGTTTTGACCCTCCGTTGCATGGGCGCTGCCATCTTGGAATGACGTGACGCGGCCGCCATAAGACGGCTTCAAATCATCGCTCCTGTCTGCCCTCTGCGCCCTATCGAAGGGGTCTTCGTGTTTTTTCGCGCCGTTTTACCGCGCTTTTTGTCCTGCTTCCTGAAATGTCGTCTGATAATTATTTCTGCTACCTAACTGCATGCCATTGTTACGTGCACAACTTCTCACTTGATTTTATGTCACGGTATGACTATTTGCACAGTCGGCGTACCGGATACGTGTGAGGAAAGGAATCAGCGTTAGAACTGGCGCACGTTGAGTATGAAGATGTCTCCAAGACACACGAGGTTTGAGAGGCCAAATATGTATGACAGCACAAATGTGCTTAAGTGATAGTGGCGCCATAAAAAGCGCGAGGAACATTTATGCTCACGCATTTACGACCTCAAAGAAGAAGGCTAATAAAGTCAACGCGAGGAGTCACTCCCCAGGCAGCGCACGATATTGTGCCAACATTGGTCTCAGCATGGTTAAGGTGGCCCCATATGGCCCGAGCTTGACCAGTCTAGAGCCAGCATTCATGATGCTGGCACTGAACTGGCTACATGACGGCAACATTTGCCGTTTCTGCCAACGTCCAACTAATATCGCGGCATCCCGGCTACATGAAGGCAACATTGGCCGTTTCTGCCAGCTTCCAAAAGATATTGCTGCATCCCGGCTACATGACAACTACATGACGGCAACATTTGCCGTTTCTGCCAGCTTCCAAAAGATATTGCAGCATCCCGGCTACATGACGGCTACATGACGGCAACATTTGCCGTTTCTGCAGCCAGCTTCTAAACGATATTGCTGAAAATAGATGAAGTTCTATCCTCGGTATATTTAAAGGGTATATCGGGCTCTGTTTTGCAACACCGAATGACGGCACTGCACCAGCCAAATCGCGGCAACATCGCCGGGATGCTTCCTTGTTCTAGCAATATTTATACACAGAAGCATTTTTGCCTATAAAACCTTAACCATCACACTTTAAAACCTTAATTGATTGATGTTTCTTTCATCTCAGAGCTCAGCTCTTAGGCGCCCGTTTCCTGGTTGAGAGGCGTCGCCGTCGGCGTAACAGTAAAGCGTCGGCGTAACGCTTTTTCGTGACGCGCAACAAAGAAGCGTTACGGCGACGCGTTACGCGACGCCGAGGCGTCACGAGAAAGCGTTACGCCGACGCGTCACGCGACGTCGAGGCGTCACGATAAATCGTTACGTCACGCCGACGCGTCACGAAAAGCTACGCTGACGCGTTACGCGACGCCGAAGCGTCACGAAAAGCGTTACGCGACACCGACTAGTCACGAAAAAGCGTTACGCGTCATGAAAAAGCGTTAAGGCCTGACCACACTAGCGTAAACGGCGCCGCCGGGCGGCACCGCCGTCCTGCGTCTCAACGCGAGGAGTCCACACTAGCGTAAACGGCGCCGCCGGGCGGCACCGCCGTCCGGCGTCCCAACGCGAGCAGTCCACATTAGCCTCCGTTTTCCGGGCGTCACGTGACAGCACTGCATCTCGCGATCGCGCCTCCCGTCGGATTTCCCGCTCTTTCGTCGTCTGCTCTTCGTTAGATTCTTCCGTTTCGGCTCTCACCTTGCGCATATATCAGCATCGAAACCGCACGCGCTGCCTACATGGTAGGAGTCCATGATGACGTGGTGATCAGTGTGAATGTGATAATCCTAGCCTGCTCGTTCATCTTGCGACGTCGCCGCTCTCTGAAGGGAAGGAGGCGCAGGTTTTGGGTCCGGCCGAGTTGGTTCTACCGAAACACACCGAAGGACAGGTCAGTGCTTTGCTGCCCCGGCCGCCGGCGCGCCAGAGATGAAGGCATGCTTTCGAAAGTGCCACCAAATCAACACAACATCATTGACAACACAGACGACATGCAACCAGTGCCACGGAAAAACTCAATTGTAATTCCGAATTCCTCTTCTATAAATTCCCAGCGGTTGTTCTTAGCGTCATTATCTAGGTAGTCTGGCTGCGTCTTGTCATATAAAAAGGGAAACAGTCGCACAGTTAAAGGAACCGCTCCGTTGCGGAAGGCATCGGGGGAAATGGGGATAGCAGACGACACAAAACACGTCCTTCGGAACGTTGAAGACGCGCGGCGGTGGACCGGTTTGAGCGTTGCCATGGCTTCGCGATGTCACTATCTACGCCACCTCCCATTGGCTTCTCTCTTCTCCGGCGAGCGGCGGCGCGCTCTGAACCGTGCAAGGAGCGGTTGACTTTGCGGCGCCGTCCGTGGCTCCGCTGAAGCCGAAAACTCGTTTCGGTCGGCAAACGGCAGTGCCGACCGTCGCACCGCAGGCCTCCGCGACGCCAATGTGGCCGTGCATTTACGCGACGCCGACGTGTCACGAAAAAGCGTTACGCCAAAGTGTTATGGTTACGCCGACGGCGACGCCGACGCGTTCCGAAAAGCGTTACGCCAACGCGTTATGGCTACGCCGACGTCGACGCGTCACGAAAAAGCGTTACGCTGACGCGTTACGGTTACGCTGTCGGCGACCGTAACGGTAGCCGTAACGCGTCATCGTGACGCGTCGCCGTCGGCGTAACCGCGCGATGCATCATAAGAAACGTGCCATAATGCACCGCGGTGAAGCGCGCGTTGGATTATGGGACGTCTCCCATAATGCACCAAGCGGGAGGGAGGAGGGGGAGGAGGAGGGACGAGGAGGAGAAAGAGGCAGGAGGAAGAGGGCTTTCCCCTGAAAGCTCCCTCCGCCTGCCCTCTTCCTACGTCACTGGTGTATTGTCGGCTGTACGGGATCTTGCAAATCTCAAAACAACCCGTTTTTACTGAGCCGCGCAACACGACAAAAATTTCAGACAAAAAAAAATACAAATATTTTTAAGCAAAAAAAAAACTTAAAACAAATATCTAATGATTGATTAAGCAATTGCATGTCCTCACAAATAAAAATATCAACTTAAATTAAAATATTGAACACCCTGTTGTTTTTTTTTTGCACATAAGTTGATGTAGATTTCAATCAGTAAACAAAGGTTATCATGGAACGTATAACAGGAGAAGAAGCTGGGACATTATGTCTGCTCTTCCCAAAAAATTGTCTTCAAATTGCATAGAGAACACGATAACTCCATTAATGATTACGGTAGTGACACCGGCTACCGAAATATAAACTGCTATTGAGTTGGGTCGAAACCGAAACTATATGTACGGTTGAAAAGCGCCGAAAAATACACGAACAGAGAGAAAGACAGCAGGACAGGGCGCATCTCAACTAAAGCTTATTTGAAAAGTACACACTTATATATCCGGCAGGTATACTTATCGTCACTCATCTGAGACCAGCCCCCGTTTCAAAACTCATATTTATGACTAGTCGTTTTCCAATCCATTGCTTCGTTCCAATCCAAAGCCACAAGCAGCTTCCGGATTCTTGTCCGTCCGTGCAGACAAAGGCCTCTCTCAACGGGCGTTGGTGAAGTCCTACTTCAGGTAAGTTTTGCCAATTTCATATTCATAACGCATTCCCTAAGTGTATCTACATATGCTAAACGATCTTCCGAACACCGTAGCTCACGTTGCCACCGTAATTCGGAGAATATTTAACTTATTTCGACGCTTGAGCGGTCTCCGCGATTACGTGTCGCTGGCCCGAGGTGGCGTCGCGTAAACGATCGCTATCGCTTGTCGAGGCTGTTCGTTGAAACCTTGCGTAAATGCTAGCCGCTATCTTGAGAACAGCAGCGAAAACAATCAATGAAAACTCCCTAGTGTTTCGAAAGTTCGCGTTGCTGTCGGCCGCGTTAAACTGATCTGTGCTGTCAAACGCTTAGATACGGATCTTAGATTAAACGCCTTGGATGTGTTCGGGACGGCGACACGCGTGACGAGCTGGATGGTTTTTACTTTGACCTGTCGTCTCGTCCTTTCTCACGTTAGCGACAGCGTATCTCTCTCTCTAGCGCGCACAGGCTTTTTGCGCCGCCTCGAGCTGGATGGCACGGTTTGGGTGCTGGCGTTTGGCGGGTTGCGGCGGGTTCATAGAACACACTCCTAGCTGGGCGTTGTAGCGCTCGCGTACGGCGTTTGCTCCGCGCCGGCCTGCCGTGCGTGTCGTCGGTGGTGTGGCGCGCGGGCCAAGAGTTTCTTAAAAGTGTTGACAGGACCCTTTTAAGTTTGTCGTTTCCGTTGTTTTCTCCCTTACGGGCCCCTGCATATATGTCTAGCCTTGCGAGCCACCCAGAGTACTACTGCTGTCGCTAATAAAGATTATTATTGTTTGCCTTAGTGACGTTTTAATGTACCCCGGTCATATTCGTGACTTCTAGAGCCCGGGGGTGCACACATAGTTCACATGGCTGAGGAAAGAGGTTAAATGATTTGATTAAAATGCTCTGATCTGGTATAGAACGTAGTGGTACGAAGGTTGCAGTGAAAAATCGCACACCTGGCAGGTGCTCTCGCTTATATAGGGGAGAGGTTGCAATGGAAACTCGCACACCTGCCAGGCGCTCTCGCTTGTACAGTGAAGACACATTCAAATCAAGGAGATCCAGCTGTGAAGGCTCCCTACTTCAGCTTTTGAATTCTTGAGGTTCTGTTAAAGTTGAAGGGAGTCTCTTAAAACATTTTTGGAACCATGTCCAAGATCCAATGCTGGGTACAAGTTTAGTCTAGAGGCTGGTCCACACTGTTGATACCGGCTAGGACTGAGTCCGACAAAGCCAGTCTTTAAGGCTCTTGTGACAGCTTATGACCATGGTGCGCAGCAGCAATGTTAGTCGTAAACAACTTAAAACACTGTTTTGTTCAGCTTGGTCATAGTCGGTTGCAACAGCGTGAACCAGCTTTAAAACCTCTTAGGTGCATGTAATCAACAGTAGCTTCAGGATAAACTTGCGCATTGTACTACCTTAAAGTAGTTTGACCACATCTCCGGTGTTGATTCTTGATTTGTACCCCAGCACTACAGAACACGTCGAAAGGCTTGTTGATTTCTGTGCATGTGCCTATCAAGCGAGCTGTGCTATTTCTAGGTGGTGTTTAATTTGTTTTGAAGTTCCCGGGATTTTTTAAGGTACCAGTAGGTATTTAAGCTCCACATGCACACTGTTCTTAATACAATTACCTCATGCAGAAGTTAATTTTTCTTATTTGGTTGAGTTTAATGGTGGTGTCATCACGGTCTTTGCACTGTCGACAAGAGAAGCGTAATGTTGCACTTGTTCTTTTGTTGATCTGTGAAGCAAGTTCTGGTTTCTTTTTTGTTCCAGAATGTCAGTCGGAGTCTTATTCATGATGTTGCAGGAAGTCTCTGTGATGACGAAAAATCTGCAGGTGACTAGAAGGTGCCGCTGAGCTACCAGTCCGGATAGCAGCTATCAATTGGGCAAGGGCCTGCAGGCGTATCGGCCGCACCCGTTTCTCTACACTGTTAGCAAAAATAACACGCTCAGACGTGTAAACCGTTGTCCCATAGCGGACACGTCGAAACGTGTTCGTTTTACACGCCGCCATGTGTGTTATTCATCTACACATGAGGTGCCGTGTAAACTTAACACGATGCACCGTGTCTGCCTTCCTCAACACACGTTTCAGCGTGTTGCTTATGAAACATGGCGGCCAGCAACCGAGAGCAGGCGAGAGACGAGCCCAGCGGGCCGCGCTCCTTTCCGCCGAATTGAGAGCACACAGGACGCGTCTGTTCTCGTTCGATGTCTTTTATACACAGTAAACAGTCTCCCAGCGTGCAAAGCTAAACGTGCAAAGGTACGTACGTGCGTCGGCGGCGTCAATACCTACGACGGAGCCGCTAGACAAAAGAAACAACGAATGCCGAACCTACATGGATAAATAACTCACAATTTGGAATTGAGTGGTAACTTACGCCACCTAGCGAGATCTAAAATCTATAATGTTAGTTCCGTTGCGAAAAATAACGATCTATTAACAATAAATCTTAAACCGGTTGTGAAGAAGTTCAAAATTTTGTTATTTTCATGCTAGACCAGTGTTATGAGCAGTCCGACTAGCTTGAATCAGATAAAAAAGAACACGAATTATTGTGATTTTATCATTATGTAATTAATAATAAATGGAAATGATCCTTGTGCAAAGCATTTTTTATATATTCTTGTGAAGGACATCCGCCCAACGCATTACTTCCGCTGGTTGCAGTACGGGAGCAGATGCCTTCACTTTTGGGGCGTTTTGATGCAGTTTCTTGTCGTATGTCGTGTCGGTGTTGAGTGCAGCGGTAGGGCTCGGGAGTTTGTGACTGGTGTTATTCGCGATCACTGGTGTGGCGCTGATGCGTCTTTTTTTTTTTTTTACACCGCCGCCACCTCGAACTTTGAAGATTCACAGGCCCGTAACACTGCATTATGCTGAATCGCAAGCTCCTTCTCTGTTGACGTCGTTTTCCTGGTACCACTTGTGGATACTGCAAGCGTTTAAACAGTGCGCATCGTCTCGCCTATATCCCCGGTGACGTACTCGACCTGTTGAAACATTGCTTCCGTCATTTTGGAGTACGCAAGGCAGGTATCTCGTTGCTCTGGTTTCGGTTATAAAAGCAAGGCAAAACGCTCGTAGTTCCCGCCATCAGTACACGTTGGACATCTTCCACACTTTGACTCCGGATAACTGGACGAACGAGGATTTACATTTACTTCAAAGGTGACTCTCGCCGCTTCCTAACCGTTGAGCAGCAGGAGCAGCTGGCGACAAGCAGCGGATGAAAGGCTTGAGCATCAACAGCCCAAGTGCACTCGGTGCCGATGCGGGCGATGCGGGTTTCTGTCAACCGGTAGGCTAGCACAAACCGTGACCGTTCCAGCTCTTCGTCATGACACGGTGTTGCAGAAAGCAGTGTAAAATACAACTACACGGACCACCGAAGCAAACGCACTGTTATCGTAAATCTTGGCTTGTGATTGCGCCTTTGTAGATCATCTTATTCGTTTTGCTGGAGAGGCGCGAACGACGGGCGTAACAAAACCGCTTGCATATTCCGCATACCTCGCAAAAGCATTTACCGTCACCTTGCGAAAAGCGCACCGTCCTGACTTCCCTGCCTTTTACCTGCTTTAGAGCAGTTTGTACCTGCTAGTAGGTATGCCTACTGAAACTGAAACTTTAGAAACTAGGGGCAGTGCCAGAGAGAAAAGAGACAAAGTTGGGAAAGCTTGCTCGCTCTCTCCCGACTTCTCAACTCTCAAGTGATTGTACCATAATCAATGCACCAACGCCTCTTCCCAAAATACGCCTCTTCCCAAAATAAAGAAAAAGCACTATGTTCACTATGTAAAAAATGATCTCAGTTCATGCATCTGTGGGCAGGTAGGAAATCTTGCCCTAATTTATTCACACCGCATGATGTGCGCAACAAACTCACACGAGATTTACAGGAAAATACCGGTGGTGACTTAAGTTTCCCTGAAATTCGGCATAACCGGTCGTTTGCAGGACCGAATCATCTACTCGAGCGGTGTGCGTCGCTGTGCAAACACGTCGCTGTAAAACGCAGTCCAACACGAAGCATAAAAACGGCAGATTTAGGACAACAATCCGGAGTCCATTGTTCAATTAAAACGACGTAATTTTGTTGAAAACACCCGCAGCTTTTTACTCACGCTATCCGTCGGGATACTTCCACATTTTGAAACAGAACTAAGGAAGATTTACTTTTAAAAACACTCGCTGCGTCCTCCCGGACCAGCTGAACCGGATCAGCTGACGACGACCCCACAACAACCAATTTGCGCTCCGGGTTTCTACCTCCAACCACCGCACCATACACCACGAACGTTTCATCTCTTTTTCACATCGCCGTGTTGCACCAAACAGAACGAGATCGCCGAAGTCAACGCAGTGCTGTCGTGAGCCTTGGCTTGTGGTTGCGCACTCGTGGACCCTATGACTCCCTTCGCTTTCCAAGCACACACGACGATAACGAATGATACTTTCCGTCTCCCGGGAACATCACAGGGGCACTTCTCCGGTCACGTATTCGCTACATGTGCTCGCAAATCGAGGAGCTTCCCCATTCCCGTCAAACCAAAACAATACCGACGCCATGTTAAACGTGCGTTGCTGCGAGAGTTTTTCCGACCAAACAAAAACAACGAAAAGCAAACCGGTTCTCGCTTCCAGCGTACATCGGCGTTGCGCCGTGGCCAGAGTTTTTCCTGTCAGCTGCTAACTTAAAGATGACCTACAGATGCAGCAACACTGGCCATCACGGAGAGCCGTAAATTCTGTAGAAGGTTGCACTGGGAAGCGGCGGAACCAGCTGATCTCTACGTATAGGCGGCTGGATGGCGCTTAGTTGCTCTCCAGAGCCTGGCGCAGCTGAAGCACACCGGAAGTTCGATGCTTGTCCCGGAAGTCGGGCGTCGCGTTGGGCTGTCCTAGTGCATCCAGTCGATATTGTTGGACCATCGCTCTTTTGTGCCTTTGATTATGGTTTTAATACTGCCGTGTCTGGAATTAGTATCCCGAGCAATGCAGGCATTTCAACTTGGGACATATTTACACTGCGATCAACTAGAATCTCAAAATGTTTACATTGAATGGCTTCCCATGATACTTCTCGGAGTCTGCATGCGCTTCGTACTACGCAACAAGCAGGCTCCCTTAGAGGAAACAAGTGAAAATCCAGCGCCCTCGACGCTTTTCGAACCAGCACTCGGAAGGGTTACAAAGCCTGCCAAGCGCTCACTTCCGGGACAAGCCGCTTACTTCCGGTGGCTTCATACCTGTTTGCTCAATGCGCCATCCAGCCCTCTAGTGGAGATTGCATGTGAAGCGGCGGAACCTTCGCTTGCAGTTGAAGGGTTGAAGCCAAAACGAAACCAACTGCAATGTCACGTGTTCAGATCGAGGACACGCTTTTTATATCCATTTTAATGGTTAAGAACGAGTAATTACACCCATATCGTTATTTGTGGTGTGTAAGAAACTATTATCAAGACCCCTAAAATAAATACAAACCTCGGCGACAAAAGGGAAGCCGCATTGCCATCGACCAGAAAAAAATGGCAGCGAGCACGGTAAGCGCCGAAAGCGCGGGTTTGCCCCGTCCCGCGACATGCCGTAATTGCATTTGGTGCCTATCTGTCCCCGAGACATGTTTCTTTCCGCTGCATTTGTCTTCACGGACCTTTCTAGGTGTGTCCCCAAGCATTCCGATGCTTCGATAGCCGGCAATGCTGCGGTCGTCGCCGGGGCT
Organism: Ixodes ricinus; assembly: GCA_037355805.1. Lineage (NCBI taxonomy): Eukaryota > Metazoa > Arthropoda > Arachnida > Ixodida > Ixodidae > Ixodes > Ixodes ricinus. The sequence continues at coordinate 59,675 of JAZHYW010021565.1, forward strand.
GAGGCGTGTTTTCGAGGTCGGCTACACGGCTATGCGTGTATAACCGAACCAAAACACGTTTTTTACAACCTTGCATGATTTTTGAACGAATTACCCATTACTCAACGTGTAAATTTATGGTAATTTGTGTAAATAGCGTGTTTTTCACCCCAAATATTCACTAAATACACGGGACTTGCTAACGGTGTAGTGCCATTCATGACAGGATGCTTTGTGAAAGGTGAAACAGGGCCCATGCACTGCTTCCGTAGGGCCCTGCTGGATTTATCTGACAATTTGTTTTTCCAAACAAAGAACAACATTACACACTAAAATACCGAACAAACGTCCACTCTAAATTGGAGATAATCATTGAGAGCTGGAAGATGGGCACTTGGTAGGTACGATAGTTGGTAGGGGTCCATGATCAGGTGGTCTCTTGCTTGGTCTGACCACGGAATTACGAATAGCTGCCGTTTGCGGAGCTAGTTAATTGTGCAAACACAAAAAAGCAAGGTGTGCATGTTTTTTTATCTTTTTTTACGAAGAAGCATTCTAAAAAGTGCTCGATTAGCATTGGCTTGTGTTTGTTACTAAAGCCTTCAATTTACTCTTCTGAGTTAGAACAAAACAGCAACCTGTCTTTTCTTACACACAACTTTCTGTGGCAATAAAAGGAAAACTAGGAAGGGGGGGGGGGGAGGCAGGCAGTGCTAATGGCTCTGTGTTAGCGCACCACATAGTTCTGAACTTCTTTTGGTCTCGGTTTCAGTTTGAGTTTTGGCGTGTCAACCACGCAGTTGCTAGAGTGCATCTTTTTTGTAGGAGGATTGCAGTTGAGGGAGTTCAATTGGGATTGCCAATCATGCAGGCATATTCACATCTCTTTATTTTCGGGTTACCCTGCAGTGCCCGATGGCATTATTGCAGGGGGGAGGGAGGGAGGTATATAGTCAGTCGTGAAGGTAGAAATAGACCCGTGCATATGTACCAAGAAAAAACAAGAAACGCAAGTACACAGGTAAACACACTCAAAAACAAAATCGAGCCCAGAATAAGATAAAAGCCACATCGGTTGCTCACATTCTAGGTACCTGCCAACGTTCCATGTTTTTGGACGTAAGCCAACACTATGACTGAAGCACTCAGTCAGAGTTACAAAGTATATTTTACCATGATCGATCTCCTAAAATTTTAGTTGTCTTGCAACTGATGCAGAGGGGCAGCGTCGATTCGGGAAATGCTGCAGATTTCATCATCGTAGACAAGCGCCGAAAAAATAGACAGGGACAAGAAGTTGACGTAAACACTGGCGAACTCGCAACTAAAATTTAATAAAAAAACAATCTCTTATATAGCCGTGAAAACGTCGGTCATTATTACAACCGGTGGAGCCCTCTGTTAAGAAATTCATATTATTTTGCTGATAAGGTTATGGATCTGTCACTTGTACACCTGGTGCCTTTCACTTTAATCACAAATGCCTATTGTACCTCTCTAGATGCTTTATCTGGGGTTCTGGCCAAAAATGTTGTGTCGTAAAATGACTGCCCTACTG
>JAZHYW010021566.1:0-28538 GCA_037355805.1 Ixodes ricinus
CTAATAAAACGACAATTTTGTCAGCGTATACCACGCCACAAGGCCTCTGGGACACAAAACCGCTTAAAGAAATATGTAAAAAAGCCAAGGTAACTTAGTTATCTGTGGAGACTTTAATGCTCCAATAAAATATAAGGGGGACTCGCACAGATGCAATTGGACGGCAGGTAGAGTCAACAGCAACAGCGTTCAGTCTTCGAGCTCTCAACGACGGTTCGGCTACATTCTGCCGACGGTACACAAAGGTAAGCACCCTGGTCATAACGCTGGGCTCGGCAGAAATCGACGCTCTCTGGACAGCGGAGCCGGACACGAGGGGAAGTGACAATTTTTATATCAAAGTGATACACCAGATCGCGGCTCCGAAGACCCTCAAAGATTGCGAGGTGTTTAACGGGGCTTTTTTTCGTCAATACGTCGCTTCCACCGCAGATATTAAAAGCTATACAGATATCACTACTTGCATTACGCAATGTTTGCAACGCGCAACCCGCATTGTTAAGATTCCAGCGACACGTCCTACACCTCAGCTTGAGTGGCTTTATCTCCGAGCAGCTCGACGACAAGCCCAACCAAGGGCACTCCTTACAGACGCCTTTTTGGAATTGGTCACAACACAACCACAAAAATGATGCTTCCGACGCTACACAAAAAAGCCTGTAAAGTGGCATTGGAGTAATGACTGTGCTTCGCTGAGTTGCTTTGGGAAGGAACACGTGCGTGGGGGCTCGGTCGAGCGCTTAAAAGAGCCAAACTTCCGCAACATCCTATTACAACACTTGCAATCAAGACTGGTGAAACCATGACTAAAGTGGTGGAGAATTTCAGGGACGAGATTGCTCGGTCCTCTACTACACAGCCTGCACACCAGCAGACATTGAATGCCCCACAGTTAACCAGTGTCCCTCCAGACACCGATATCATATTGGCCAGCTAAACCGACTTCACTCTGGCAGAGTTTACACACACACTTCACAGGCTTGTACAAGATACTCACTAAAAGTATTTAAGTTAAGTTACTGAGTACCCCGAAAAATAGTAACTGAGTAGAGTACTAAATACTCAAATTTGTAAAGTAATTGAGTAAAGTACAAAATACTCCAAAAAAGTAACTCGTTACTTTCAAGATACTCTCAAGTTACAATTTTCTCTGCAATTCATTGTCAAGCATAACCGAAGTCAGAAAAAATTCTTCCTCCCAGCTACTATGGAATCTCCTGGAAATCTCTTAGCTAGACTTTGGCTGCCACTCAGGCTTCCAGGTGGTCCCAAGTAACTACGAATGAAACAAAAATAAAAATGTTTTTCTTTTATACCCTTGCTATGGCGAGGACATAGGCGAGGGCAGCGCGGGGCCCGTTCACCTGCGGAGGGCGTTTCTACACAGAGGCTCGCCTCCGACGCTCCCCTTGTGTCGGGTGTTCATTTCCGCTTCCCCCGTCAGTGCACTGGCGGTGCCGTGCAGTCGGGGGTCGGGGAGTCCAGGCCAGGGGAGAGCGGGCGCCACCGTGGTGGGCGCCGGCGGTCATTCGTGCTACCGAAGACAATAGCGAGTTTTAGTAGACCGTGTTTCCCCCTCCGCTAAGCCCCTCCGCTACCCGGAACTCTGCAGCCAAGGCCATCGGCACGCAGGCGCAGTGGCTGTTTCTTCGTAGCGGAGGGTTAGCGGAGGGGAAACACGGTCTACTAAAACTCGCTAATGCTGCGTACGCCGCGAGCGATGGGCCGCCGGATTGGAGCCGTGTAGTCGCGTCTTACGAGTCTTGTGTGCGAAGGTAGCCTAGTGGAACGAACGAGCGGTGTGTGCGACTGCGCACGGATGCAAAGGCATTTCTGAAGCTGGAAGGCTTTCTTTTATATGCTTTCATTCCATAACATAGAAAAATAAACTCCGGTTTACTGTCGACTCTTACCAGACACTTGTAGAACCCACCCTCTCTCCAACACAAGTGCCCTCCTTCTGGCTTGTAGCCTTGTACACATACTTTCACCCGCATTCCCTTCTGCTTCAGGATATCTGTTGCTCTTGAGCTTGGCCACAAACAAATTGTATGAAACTGTGCTTTGACGTTTTGCCCAGTTAGAAGACACGACACGCGTCCACTCGGCTTGAGGCTGCGACACCTGCTTCTCCGTGTCCCCTCTTTCAGCAGAAGCACGGAAGTGCACTGTATTACCTGGCACGAAATGTATCTGCAATGGCAGGGCGCCTAGCCAAAATAACTGGAGTTCAATATTTTCCAAGCTTCCCGCCTCTTAAGAAAATAAAAAATAGAAAGTAACTTAAAAGTAACTTGAAAATGAGTACAAGTTACTTGAAAAAAGTATTTAAGTTAGAGCACTAAATACTAATGTTCGAAAGTATTTGCAAGATACCAAGTTACTCACAAAAGTATTTAAGATACAGTAACTTGAGTAGAGTATTTAAGTTACGTACAAGTCTGACACTTCATTACACCAGAAGAAAGAGCAGTCCAGGTCTTGACGGTATAACGAGTCAGTCTCTCCAAAATATAGGCCCAGATTAATTCCCCGGTACTGTTGAGCAGCTCAAAGTCATCTGGAAAAGTGAGACACTCCCTAATACAAGGAAAGAGTCAAGAATCATCCCGATACGAAAACAAGGGAAACCATTGTATGAAATCTTATCCTACAGGCCAGTCTCGTTAAAACGCTGCCTGGGAAAACTCCTAGAACGCAAGGTTCTCCGGCGCCTCACGTGGCTTCTAGATCGAGCGCAATGCTTTTCCACCCTCATTCGTGGGCTTTCGAGCAAAGAGGTGCACAGTCGAGGCAATAGAAGACCTCGCGTCGACCCTTGATGAAGCCATAATCACTGGCCAAATTGTACGCTGTCTTTCCAGACATCAGTCGTGCGTTCGACAGCCTGCCTTATCTTATCGTCATCCAGCGACTCATGTAGTTCGGTATCTGTGGCCGAATCCTCGCCTTCATAAAGTCGTTCCTCACTGGACGGAGCTTCACTGTCAAGATCCCTGGCGCAACTAGCACTTCACGCCCCATAACCAAAGGAGTTCCCCAAGGCAGTGTACTGAGCCCCTACTCTTGAACGTGGTGACGGCAGCACTTTCTCACTGCTTTCCGACCAGCCACAAAACCCTCCATGTCGGCATGGCAATATACGCCGATGAAGTTGCTATGTGGTGCGCGGGTCGCTCTCAAAGTGCCGTAGCCTCCGAAATCAAGTTTAAAGGTATGCTGAACCGAAATATCGAATTTCAGAAAACAACGCAGAATCGATAGGCGGGAAGTTACAAGTCCCAAAACGTCACTCATAAAGCGGTATCTCCAACGGATCGTCGTATTTTCGTAAAAGAAGAGCGCGCTCGCACAACGCCGAAAATACGCGTGACCTCGCGATTCCCATTTCCTCCTCTTTTCGCTTCGACTACGCGAGGGCGTGGAGAGGAAAGGGAGTGAGGCCATTTTTCCTTCTTCCCAACTCTTCTGCGATAAGATGACGTCAACATTCTCCTTCATTCTCTCCTTTATTTTCCAGAAATATGGCCATCCGCTCGAGATATGGCTATATGAGTGATGTTTCGTGGTTTATGGCGCCCGGTTGAGCACTTCTGCAAGCTTTTTTGTGAAATCCGAATTTAGGTTCAGCATGCCTTTACTAGCCCTAGATGCTACGGCTCTGATGATTTAAAAACTCGGCCTCTCACTATCAGTCGAAAAAGCTATGTCGCTCATTTATCCACCAATAGGACGAGAGCCCGAGCACGCACTGCGGCTAATGGTTGCCGGAACTCCTGTTAAGAGAGTTAGTAACCATCTCTATTTTGGGGTGGAGGTGGATGACCTCGTGCCCTGGAGACCTGAGGTTCGGAGGACTTTGAAATGATGTCGTGAGCTACAAGTCATACATCTTGGAAGTCCTTTGTGGGGAGCGCCTCGACGTACACTCCCGCAACTGCACAAATGTCTCATAATGTCCAGGATCGTGTACTCCCTGCCACTGCTAAGCATTGGAAGGCCCCAGATTCGGGACGTTGACGCTTTTCGCAGGAAGGCGCTGCGTTGCTGCCTTGGACTTTCACCGTTTTCAGCGTACGACCCGACCCTTGCTGTTGCAGAACAATGGCCTTTATTCTTAAGACTTGAGGAGAGAGCAATGCGTCACATTGCTTGAATTAACAGTGCTCCATGGTGGCCAATATTAATGCCCCCCCCCTACTTGGCCTGTACAAATTCTCACCTCGGACAGCTGGCATCCAAGTTCCAGCAAGAGATCGGAGCACCAGAGGAATATTTATATCTTCCTCCTCCACATTCCAAGTGAGTGCCCTTGTTGATAGAGGTAACATTACCAATTTTCCAACGTAAGGTGAATGTTCGCACAATTGTCGCCCGATCAATCACGCTCAAACATCTGGAAGAAGCTGACGGTGATTAGAGCCACGTAAACATGGACGCCTGAGGCAGTTTGTTCAAGAGAACAGAAACTGTTGATATCACTATCCCAGAAATAGACTTTGAAGTGTCTGGCAGGCTTAACTCCGAGACATCACCGACTACTGCAGAACTTGTTGCCATCTGGGCGCTGCTCGAGTCCATCAAAAACATCACCCCGCCCACCAAAGCTGTGGTACTCACGAACTCCATATGTGCACTCCAACAACTTCAACGTCTTTAGAGGGCCACCTCACTTTTAAATAGAGTACCATTAACAGCTGCAACGGTGGGAAAACTTCGCTGCAGTCTGTCTTTGCAGGGGATTCCATCACATTTCGGAATTTGTGGCAACGGGAGAGCGGACGAGCTTGCTGCGTAGGTCCATAACGATGGTGACCCTACATTCTTTTTAGTTCGCTTTAATGAGGACCACATACTTATACGTGCCACCAGCTTCACTCCCCTCCCCCCCCCCGTAGAGGCAGCGACAGGAAGACCACCTCCAAGCATCCTGTGCCAATTCCCACGTTCAGAGGCATCACTCCTTCACAGTCTTTGAACCGGCTGCCCGTATACCGCAAAGTGTCTTCAAATGTACCACCGCAAGATAGATCCCGGATGCCCAACTCGTTGTGATCCTTAAAGCACAACTCATACGCTACTTCTGTATCCAACCCATGAGGGCCTCTGAAAAGCGCTGCTGCGATCCTACGCTACAGCTGGACTTCCCCACTCTACTGTTTCAAGAGCTTTTGAGGCCCGACGGAACGAGGGGAATCGTCAAAAGGCCTTTCGTGCCCTCCTTCAATATCTCCCGGGCAGTGAGTTTTCTAATCGACTTTGATGTTCGCAGGCAGAAAAAAAAAACTGTATACGTTGTATCTGGGACAAGTATTCAACGTTGAAATTCACGTTTGCGAGAGAATAGGTAGCACGGCAAGTTAGCTACATCTTTATATATAGTGCGGAACCGAGATGGAAACCTCCGAGGTATATTGACGGACATTGCCATCTCAGATCTGCACTGCGATAACAGCCGATGCCATCTTCCTGCTCGTTGTGGACTCGTTTTCTTACCAGCCCAATTCGAAACACACCTTTTGGCTTTTTTACTACAGTGCATAGGACGTTCAAACTTGTACATACACTGTTTCTTCTTCCACTTTCCTTTGACATGGTGGGTGTAACAGCTTCAAAAAACGAGGACGAAGAAAGGAACAGACACGACAGGACAACAGCTGTCATGGGGTGGAGGGCGGGGAAGGGGACTCGCCCAGTTCAACACCTTGTTCCACTTTCCTTTATTTATCCTTCTGCCAATACGCCAGGTAACGACTTGCCGCTGACTGGACGCACACACCTCTCCTGGCTCCCCCTTTCTCTTCATCCCAAAGTAAATAAAAACAACAACAATATTCCATTTTTGATGTTACGAGCAGGACGCTGCCATGAAAAAGTGATGCCCAAATATTTCTGTGTCTCGCTGCGCAACCAAAAAAGTAAATATTCAGATTGCGTTGTTTTGCTTTTCAATCTGAAGTTTTTACAGTGAATCTTGAAATAATCGTAGCGTTTTACCAGACTATCCAATTATCAAAATGACAGAGCCTGCGCCGCCAGCTTCTACCACGGGCTATGTAAGTTCTCTATATGAAGCTCAGGGTTACTGTATTAAAGGGGATGGAAACGAAATGACGTGGCCGCGTACTCTCTTCCTTTCAAAGTCAGCCAGCGAGAAGCGCAACGCATATCGCGCTCATGACGTCGAGGGCCTCTCCGCGGCAGAGGGCACTGTAGTTGCCAGCAATGCTGCTTGGCGGCTTCAAAACGTGACAATCTCTAAAGTCCCTTCATGTTTAAAAAGTAGCGCAGGGTGCGTTAGTGCAAGAGTCACGTGCAACGTTCAGCCCTTGGAAAGACCATGGTGGCACAACGCAGCACTGATACAGTGTACTAGAATACGGGGTAGTACTGGGACCGGAGCAGCTCGCATGAGGCATCTAGTGTAAATCGCGATAGATGTCGAGCACCGGCGCATCGGCGTAGGTCGGTGTGGTGGTGGTTGTGCGCATCACTGTGTCACCCGTCGCGCGCGCGGACTATAGTGACTTTCTGCAGCCTCTGTCGACTGCTGCGCCGCGATTGTTGTCTGCGCGCAGCCTCACAAGTTCAAATCGTCGAGTCGCGTCCGTCCAAACACTACCTCGTATTCTACTGCACGCTGAAGCACTGAGCAGGTTAGGCAGTATCGCGATACGTTTGTATCCGCGATAGTAGTTTCGAAAGACATTTCGTATCTGTATTTCTGTATCGCGATATTTTTTTCACTAGTATCTGTATTCCTGTATCGAAATACATTTGGAATGTTTCTTTGTATCGTGATACAATCAGGGTGCGATGTATCTCGTTACATTTCTTAAAACATAACCCCCCCTCAAAAAAAAAAATTTGAAAGCATTTTTTTTTGAGAAATTAGGGTTAAAGGAGGTGCTGGATTGTTACCATGTGACCAAGGTTCCTTCCGATTCTCGAACTATTTTTCTATGCGCCCTCTTCTCTCTTCTGAGAAGTGTTCAGTCGAGACTCGAACCAGGTGGCGTGCCAGCAAGTGGAGTCAGAGCATCTTCCTGCCGCAGGTCCTTAGGTGGGGATTTCGTGAGTCATTGCTTGCATGGCACTCAGTCACCCACTACTGGCTCTTGCCTTACCGTACACCGTACACCCAGCCGATAACAAGCTTGGTCATGTCCGTTGCAGCACGAGCCTGGCGTGTTGACTTGAAATAGTAGGATGATCTGAAGTTCGCACACATATTCGGATGCGTCTGCGGATGCGCCCGTAATATTGCACGGCTCAAGGCACGTCATCAGCCGACGTGAACGTGACCCGCTGCTGTGGTGATCCGAAACCGGGAAGGAGGCCAGACGTGGCCTCGCTGTGCCGACCAGACTTCGCGCACCTGCGACTCGTCTCGTGCGCGCTGTTTCTCGAGAGCTCGCACCTGTGCCGGCAATATCAGGTCGCTAGTCCGCGAGGCTCTGTTTGATGATGCTGAGCCATGGATTGAGGACCGGCAATCCATGCATCGGTGGCGGAGGTCGGCAGGAAGGGCCTACACTTCACAACAGGGATGCCACCGTATCGTTTTGCCAAACCGCTGCAGAAGATGCACGTGTGTTCCAGAATGCTTCAGGTGGTCCACCATTTTCGAAAATTCCAAATGACGCTACCGTCACGACCTTCAGAATGTAACCTGCAACGAAAGTAATGCACTGTTCTTTCATACAGCAGCGTGGTAAAGTTTCATGTTCGAGGAACCGCACCTACAGATAAAGAATACCAGTTCATTCCACCGTGACGTCATGTGATGAATGTTTACAGGGGCGTCCTTATTGGACCAGAGACCTGGTGACGTTTTGGTGGAATTTAAGGTGATATGGAATTTATTTAGAGGTCAAAGTCCTTTCGCATCCCTCATCAGACAGACAGAATGTCAGGGAATGGACCGCGGTCAGTCCTTGATCGAACGTTTTTTGAGCCCATTGAAGACTCTTCGTCGTCTGAAACCACTACCTTCAAGGTAAAGTGCCAAGCCTACGGGAAAGTAATTTCGGGATCAAAAACTTCCACTAGAAACTTCAATTTTCATCTCATTTGGCGTCTCAAACAAATTTGAAAAATGTATTGCAGTATCAGTATTTCTGTATTTGTATTTCTGCCACTCCCTCAAAATGTATTCCTGTATTTGTATTTCCAAATACTTTTTGCCTCTATTTAAAATGTATTTTCGATACGTATCGCGATACACTTTTACAGATATATTTCAGCATCAGTATTTTAGCTACTATTTTAATGTATCCCAATATTGTATTTCAAATACATTTTTGAGTATTTCTGCCCATCCAGCAACTGACAAGATTTCAGACGCTATGTTCTTCTCAGAAATGGCGCGCGGAACGTGCCTCGAGCATTTCCACAACAATGAATGGCGCTACTCTTCCCAGGATAGAGGGCTTAAATTCGACCTGTAATCCGTTCACCCTTAAGCTGAGACTGCAAGCTCTGCCTTCAGCGCGAACTCGCGGGCTTCCCCAGTGTTTCGGTTGCGCGTTTCTCCGCGTTTCAGTCATTTTGTGTTAACAAGGGACAGAAAGCTCGTGCTGCAAGGCGGAGCTACTAGTTTCAGATTAAGTGTGAACAGAAGTATTGTTGTAATACCTGAGGACTGTCTGCCCTGTGGCATATACATAGCTTGCCCATAACGTCATTCGCGGCCATGCCGGTATTTTATGCTCTAGTGACCGTTCGGTTCACCATGTTTGTTTCACACAGCAAAGTAGAAGCGCGAGAGAACAAGTAACTAGGAAATCAACTGTCAGTACCTAGCAATGGCGACACCTTCAAGCTATGTATAGACCCTTTGGATGTTTACAAACATGAACTGACGCCGCTTCACACTCCGAGCGACTCCTGTTCTTTCCGTCTTTGCAAGCCTGTCGAGCTTGCTATATGCCAACCAACGCTAGAACGCATAAATGCTGTACTGGACGACAAAGTTGGAGATTTAAGGAGGGCTTTCGAGTGTACAGTTTAATCAACTTGGAGAAGGCACGATTTAACGTTTAAGAGATACCGCATTTCTTCGGTTAGGCTCTCATATGCATATCTGCCTTTCGAAAAATGTGTCTTGCTCCAGCTTCCCAAACACATTCTCTTCTTTGTGTGGGAGAACATGCAACATTTTTATTCCGACTGTCTCAAAACATGTTAAGCCTCAACGTTGGCAGAGCTACCTTTATCGTTTTCAGCAACTGGCACCTCAACTGCACTGCGGGAAAGCAGACGCTCCAGATGTCTTTGAGTGGGCCATTTAATTGGCCGATCTCACTCAGCGTTCCACGCATATGTGACGCCGTCATGACTGAAGTTCAGAGGATGCAGGCGCCCGTGCACGAGAGCGCTCGTGCGCGTATTGTGCTCTGCTCGCGGAGACCTTCAGAAGGGCTATCGCGCGTGCGGAAAGACTACACTTCCCATCATGCATGGCGACAGCGGAGGCGTACTCGAACTAAATGGTGAGATATGTTTATTGTTCAAAACGTGGAAGCCAATAGTGAAAAATTGTATACGGAGAGACTTGGGGCGGAGAACAGTTTGGGCTTGGACGCGTATTGCGACTTTCAAAGTAAAACCATGGTACCAATTCATGGTTTACATTTGAACGTCCCACTTGTTCTCCAGAAGGAGACGACAATGACCCTTTCTGCCATTTCGCGCTCGTTGTTTGTTGTTCAAGATGAGAAGCACGCCTCTCACCGGGGACGGCGGCGGGGGTCACACTCTTCGAGGTGGTAGTCGGGGATGCCGTAGTGCATCATCAGGGGTGTGTGTTCAACCCACCCGGCCCCCTCGTTCACAGCCGCTTCGCGGCGACAAAGCGACATGCGGCAGGAGCGGCTGAAGACAGATATTGAGCGGTAAACCAAAGGCTGGTTTTGGCGGCGAATACAAACCCGAACACCGGTTGGTGGAGCGTTAAAAGCATCGGGCAGTAAGCCCAAGACATTGGGGTGTATATATGTTTATACAGCCTGGAACTTAGTCTGCCTCAGCGGGTGACTTGTCTCTCAGCTGTAGATGAAAGTCAAGCCAGTGTAGTAAAACCACCTAGCTCAGGGTCTCTAACGTGTATCACGCAGTAGTGATACACGAACGCACGTCCAGTACGATGCTCATCTAGATCAAAACCGGCAGATCTGGTATTGAACCCAGGATCCCTGGTGTTCTGCAGCGCAGGTTTTCGCTCCACGTGCTCGAGCTGATGTGGGCCGTAAGCCAGCAGCCAAAGCAAGCAACTAGCCAGCAAGCAAATCTCACCGATGCCGCAAACAAATATCTAGAGGCGGCGAATAGCCCGTGGCCCGAGCCAATCACGAACGACCGAGCTTTGTGCGCAGCGGAGAAGAACTCGTTTGTATGGGAAGAAGTCTGCGACGTCTATGGTGAAAGGGCTACGAATCGATGGCGGGTGAATCTCCCTTGATGTTGCAGTATGTCTAAGTGTGAGGAAAACAAAAAAAAGGTAACCGAATTTGAAACAAATTGCCAGAAGGTGCATTTACAATGGCGTTCGACAGGCAACTGCGAAGCGAATCGGCTCGTTTTTATCATCAAACGTGCGTGAAGTTGTATTGCATATGTAAGCAACCGCGTTCGCAGCTGCGTTACGAAGAGGCTCATACCGCCAGTGTCAATACGTGGTAATAGACGTTATATTTTATTATCTCCATGCCCTAGTAAAAATAATGAAAAGGATGACATGTTCGATGCTAACACCAGTTTACTGCATCGCGGGGTTAAATATAACTTCAGTACAGTTATTAGTAAGCTTGCCTGCTCTTGCACTTAAAATTGTTAGTAACAAACGTGTTAATCGGGTCGGCGAAAGTGAAAACTAAACTTTTTTTCAATTGAAAATATCACCTTGAACGTCTAAATGAAATACTCGTTTAACTTATTTCAATAAAACTACGCACACAATTTCGGCTTAAATTGGACTCACCGAGAGCTTAAAACATTCATCTATTGGCCTGTTTCCTTCACAATTCTTGATTAGATCTTCGGCTTTGATATTGGCGCACACCTCACTTAATAAGAGGCAACAGTAAGATCCCCGTGATTGACCACGCCCCGCGTTTTTATGGCGAGAGCGTTAAGGCCCTGTCACACCGAGGCAACTTGACGGGAACAGCAACACAACACGTTGTCCAACAGTCAGACAACTTGCTGCTCCTCCCCGTGTTATCCGAGAAACCTGTGACATCGCGGCAACAGCAGGACAACATGGACGATAACTAAAATGTTGCCTCCGGTATGACAGCTTTCGGCAACAAAAACAGCAGCAACTTGTGTTGGACAACGAGTGTTGTCCTGATCGCTGGCTGAGTGAATTTCGGGCCGGCAATACGACAACAAAGATTGCTTTGATGGCAGAGCTAGTTCCGTATCAATACCGTCTTAACTCAAATAAGGGCTTCAAAAACGTTATTTAACAACCATAAAGGCTGGCGTGCAGCTAAACTAATTTGTTGAATATTTTTAGTGCGTAATCACGGAGAAGCGATTATTGAAATGGTCGACATGCTACAGTCGTGAACATTCAGACTGGTGCTGAAATTAGGAAATGCCGAGAAACCAGCTCACGTTACTGCTAGTGAAATAAATGGCATGCCCATTCACCTGATAAAGTACAATAAAACTAACCCGGTAGAAGAAAGATTTAAATATTGAAGCATTAAAACGACCACTCAATCACGATTGTTGATGCTTGGAACTCGGAAACAGCCACCAGCAGACACCTGATTTGTTTCAAAAATACCCTAAACGTTTTGGGGAATGAAGCGATCACAAAGCAGGTGGTAGGCAAATAGACAGCGTTGATAAATATTTATTCCACCGATTGTTACGAAGGCCGATCGTGTCGGTGTCGCAGTTTGTAGGCACTGTAAGTTCAGTTCAACACCACGCTACAAAAGGGGCTTTAGGGTACTGCCGGTGCTATTTAAATGTTACAGGTTGCAATAGGAATTGCGTGAAGGAAAATACCGGACAGGAACATTTCAACATTTCATACGGTTTTCCTCGGTTAGGGCTATCTGCTTTGTCAGCGAATGAATTGCAATCTGATAAAATAAAAGGTGAAAAATACTCTTCATGTCAAGTTTTCTAATCACAGTCACTGGTTGATGTCGTCTCGTGGTAATTTCCGGCTCTTCGAACGCTCCAGCACTTTGTAGATTTACATTTACAACGACTCCGTGCCGCACACGAACGAAGGTAAAGAATCAAGATGGCGGAGTGTTCCCCAGGTTGTCCCCGCCGTCAGCGCGGTGTGACAGGGTTGTCGGGCAACAAATCAGAGAACACGGTGGCCGGGCAGCAGCAACATGTCGCCGGACTGTTCTTGTTGCCGCGATGTGTCAGGGTCACCGACAACACGATTTCCTCGTGTTGCCGGATAGAGTTATCCAACTGTTGCAGGGCCATTAAGGAGCTCACGTCGCAGAAAAAGCCGGCGTCGGTGGCGTGACGGAAAAATCCCGATTGGACGATAGGGTCATGACGTCACAGCCACATGACCGCGCGCGGGAATTTCAAACAACCCACAACGCTCACGTGAAACGTGACGTCAGCGCGTAAGTGAAAGTTGAATAAAAACAGAAAATGTGATCCAAATTAAGAAGTCGCCGAATGCCTCAAATGCTTTTACTTTAAAAAGTAATTCCATAGTCCTCAAAGAAGGAATTTCGAGAACCCACGAAACCTTCGGCTGCGAGCCAGACACGCCACTGATTAGGCCATGCAGACACATTTTTTTCTTTGTTGCAAGTTCGTACAAATTGATTAAGCACTGAGTCATTCACACACCTGCAAGTTGGTTAATAGCGAATCAGTCACTTAGGTCCAGGTGCCAGTGCATTGAAATCTTTTTAAGCACTGGTAAGTCATGCAGTGTTGGCAACCAATCAAAGGGGTTCAGAGGGTGTACGGTGTACCTCGCGAATATGTGTCACTTTTAATTAAATGTTTTCTTACCGTATTAGTATTCACATCGGCATTAACACTCAGTCCTGTCCTCCACAGACTGTGGAGGTCGAGAAGCATGAACATATCGTAGAGGACTGCTCCCTCGTTTTCTACGGTCGAAGAGCGGATGCCGTGCACTGTTAAAGGTAGATCCTCCATGGCGTGCGCTGAAGAATATCCCAATAAGACACCGCGTCCCAACATTCAATAAATACATTTTCTATCGTCTCGGCTTTTCTGTAGAGGATATATTTCATAGACCACGGTACAAAGTACTTTTTCTTCTAGAACACGTTTTTACAGGACACTACGCCGCACTGCAATTAAAAGATTACGATTTCACCAATGATTTATTGTCATTTTCTTCACTTCTTTAGGCACACCCAGCCCGGAACATTTACAGTACAATACCGTATAAATAGGGATTAGCAACGGTAGATCTAATACATTTTTATACAATCGTTTTCGGAGTAAATGAACCGAGATACTCTAAGAAAAAGCGCACTTTGAGTATTTTAATCTAAATCAAAACTTCGCGCAAATAACCTTGTACACTGGAACGCTTTTTATCACTGATGACACCACAAACTAAGGCAGTGCATACTGCAGTCCCATCTGCATAAGGGTAAGCAAGAATGAATCTTTCTGATAACGTAAAAACACAAACCTAGACACAATTTTTCGTAGAAATAAATAGGTCAATCCTGAGACCACCCTTACCAACAGTACGGAACAAATCGGTACGAGCAGAACGCTCCTATCTCGATATCCAGCTAAAAACCGCAAAACCTCCGTGAAGTCTCTGTACGTTGGGGCGCGGCATATACAGCACTTGCAAAATGTACCAAAGTTTCGACGATAAAAATAAATTACAAACGGTAGCGCTCGAGAGAACATTGTAGAAGTCCCCCCCCCCCGTTCACCGCTTTGGCCTTAACCATCTTCGTCTATTTAATCCATATTTGGTTGCTGTACGAGTAGTGCTCGAGCGCCAACACGAGTGCACTTCGCAGGTAAGGCTGTCCACTGTACATTAACAAAACTATTGGGTGCGGGTGCCTAATTACCGTGCCAGAGACCTACGCTTTTGACCCAGTTGATAGCGCTACCCATTTTCTTGGAGAATAAGGAAGCACCGCTGATTACCTTATGGACGCTGTCTTGGTCGACGAAAAAACAAACAGCAACGTTGTTTGCATTACGAAAGGACTTTTTACTTTGCAAAGTGTAACCTAAAACCATGTATACTGTCATTGTTCATCAGTTTTAAAGAAAAGGGTTCCATGTAAATCGCAAACAGTGAGGAAGATAGTGGACAACATTGCCTAGAAGATCGGACCTGTACGCTTTCACTTATGTTCTTACTTATAGCGATTGACTACCGAACAATTTGCGTACATCATTTTAAACCATTTTAACCCGTATAAAATCACGAACTCTACCGTTAGCATGTTAAAAATTACGGAAAAGTACCTCATCGCGACACGCGATCGAATGCCTTCTCCAGGTCCACCTGCAACATAGCAACTCGTCCGTCGAAGGCATCACGCAGCATTCTAGAATTCTCCGTACTTTATCTATCTTGGTGAGAAATAGTTCGCGTATTTAATAGCGCACATCTGATGCGGTCTACAAATTATTTGATAACACCAGAATTCTTTAAAAGCTTGTGAGTCGACATTAGTCGGACTAATTGGCCTGCCAGGAAAACAGACAAAGCAACACGCGGTCATGAACCTTTGAAATGAGGAGAAATATAACTTTTCAAAAAAGATGGCGGTGACCTATTTATGCAATACGGTTCCGAGGAGCACCTCGTACAAAGTGTCCGTTGCGCACCTCTTAAACGCTCTATAAAATTTGGCCCTGAGGTCATCCTGCCGGGGCGTTTGCCCGATCAGTTAATGTCATTGGCATCTTCGAGGTCGCGCACGCTAATCGGCGATTCCAAACTTTCTCGAATATCCTCTTCAAGTGGGGGCCTGAGCGATAAAACCTCAGAGTCAAAACCGTCACTTATTTTTACTGCGGTGTGACCCATCAAAATGTTAAATACTCAACAAACCTCGCTCCGATCGTTTTCTTATCGCAGAGTTATCGTATTTCCGTAGCGTGCTTCTTTTATCTCGTTTCGCTGTGTATGCCTTTCCTCGTCGGCTCTTTGCGCTCGTCTCCGAAGGTAACAGCCTCATCCACCACGCTAGATAGGATGGGTCAGCGCGCAGAACACAGTCGATCCATATGCCGCGGCAAAACAAGGATCTTAAAAACCTGTACAGTGGGAAACGAGGCGCTCTGAACAGCTTTCAGAAAAAATGTAGCTCGAGCTCGTTGACGTTCTAATTTTTCAGGTATTTCCGTTACCTTTTTGTATTCTCTGTAGAGGGCAAAGAACTGTTCAGCGCAGCGGAGCAACATGAGACAAGTGGTGCGCAAGACGACATAGCGATTGTTTACGTTTAAGTCGGCACTGGCTGAATTGTATTTACTGTATTTCAAAAGCAATGTAATTTGAAATTCACTGGTAATTGATTGCGTAATAATTTTAATTGAATTGCGAACGTTACTGCCAGAAAAAGTAACTCTGAGCTTTACAAAGTTGCAAGAGAGTGCAAGTGATTACAAGTAATCAGTTGCTTGTTACTCGTTAAATGCAACTCTGGTCGATCATGCCAAGCTCTGGGGAGGACATTTGCTGGCTGGCTTGGATCAACTGTGCAGAAGTGGTTATTGGCTCAAGTGCATTAATCGACGATGCAAGAGATTTCTCTGCCTTATGGACGTCATCATGGAGAGAGTACCCGACGGGAATTTGTTTTGAGATGTTTATTTCGATGCATCAAACTAATTTCCATGTTTGGTCGCCGTTGAGAAGTCGTTCTGGCATGAGTTGCTTTGAAAATACGCCGACACTGCCTAACAACGTTGCGTCAAGATTTTTTATGCCTACATTATGTTCACTAATATTGGTAACTGTAGAACAGCTGCAGTTCGTCAATGTTTTGCAGAATAAACAGATATGCCTACATTTTTAGCGGAACAATCACTTTATGCTACGAGTGCCTGGAAGGCTTCTCTGACCTAATCCGTGTTACGCGTCCAAAAGGGCTCGGTCTTTATGGTTTCCCGGTTGGTGAGCATATCACCGAAGTGTCGTGCTGGCGCCGTGCCAGCGAACTTGGTGACGTCGCGGCGAGCAGAGGGGCATGTGCATGTCAGGCCCCTCTATCCTGAGAAAAGTCCGATGTTTTATTGTCGATGCTTGAGACGGCAAGTTGACGCCGCCGTACCGCTGGGAACAACAGGGCCTCTGAAACCTGGCTAACGAAATCTGCGCTGTGCCGCAATGATCTTCCCAAGGGCTGCACGTTGCACGTAGCCTCGTGTACCGACGCACCTTGCGGTACTTTTGAAACATGCCGAAGGGCTTAATGTGGCAGACGTCTGTTCTGCTCCAAGTCCACCGCATTCCAGTCTGGCAGTCAGAGACTTCGGCTGCCAGAAGTTGGGAAACTCAGATGGCAGCGACGCTTTCGCTCGTGCTTTTCGCCGAAACCGCAAAACCAGCCACGCCGATCGCGACATCCAGCAGCGCGAGCACTCCGGCTTTCCATGACGTCATTTGTTTTCCGCTTCGGAGACGCACTTTTGAGGGGGGGGGATGACGGAGGAATCTGAACCCATTACTGGTCCGAGATGCGCTCCAGGCGCGCAGTCTTACGTTAACGTGGAAACTTGTTACGGTATTCTAAAACTGTTTGGCGTATTGAACTTCTCAACAAACTGTTGCACCACGGTGCTTTCCGCTGGTTATGCAGTACCCACTCCGTGCTGGAAGCAGAAAGAGTGGATCGCTGCCAAATCGGAACAGCCTTAACGGATTTAAGCGCATTGGCACAGTTAGAACGTAACCGGACTTTTGCCTCTATTTTGTTTGGGTTCTTATTTTGCCGGATTTTGTTGCTGCATCCTGGTTCCGCTATTGTATCCCCTAGAGTTCTTTCCTTTGTCCAGATTCAAGCCAGAGATTTGCGACGCTTGGCTTTTCACCTGCAGGCACCTCAACAAAAAAGAGTTCGTGATGCTTCGAAACACTGCGACATTTTTGCGACATAAAAAGCAGATGCGAGTCGGCATTCGGAAGGGAAGGGCGTCGAGAAAGGTGGAAGCATTACACCTCCACAGGAAGTTCAATTCCTCGCCTTATGTAGTTAACTAAGATATTTTAAATGTGCTTCAAAGGATCTGTTAGTTTTTTTTTGTTTTTAGGTACGTTTCGAACCCGTGAAAAGTGTTTTTTTTAACTACTTGGCTACCGATTTTTGATTGGTGGGAACTGCTTTGCGCACCGCGCGTGAACTATGTTCGAAACCTTGGTTCTGTCTTCATGAAGTGACACTACGCTGTTTCTAACGTCAAGTGAAGTGACGTGAAATAACGACGTGACACTTTGACGCCACTTACTTCGCTGAGAAGTTGCGCAATATTTAGGAATACGAGAAAAATAGCCTTTAATCTACCATTTTAGCGCGCAAGAAGTAATGTAATGTTGCTAAAGTAACTAGAAGCAGGTAGTATTGTCACACATTTTGCATCCAATCTTTTGGATCCCAGAGCATACCGTGTTTCACAACATGTCCGCACTTCTGCACGAAAACTTCTTCAATCTTGCGAAGAGTCATTTTGCTGTAGTGGTTCCTCCAGTCCCCAACGACGCCTTTACGGACCATAACACTGGGCAGAAGGGGGCCTACCAGGGATGAGTCCTTCTGTGCCGTCGATCTTTCTGGAGGCTTGCCTTTTAAAGCCTTCTTGGTTACGTTGAGGTACTTTTCATTGCTTCCAGACTGCTCATGTCAACGACTCTCTCTAAACTTGTCGCAAGACCGGATTTAAACGTTCGGAGTCGTTTGTAACTCTCAAGGACTTGACGTTTAGCATTACTGATCTCCAGCGTAATCCACGGGATGCCATGTAGTGAGAAACACTCTCACAAAACGTCATCAGCGTGGGCATCAGGGTATCAGGACGTCAGATGACGCAATAATCTCCAAAGAGTCGTTCGACCATTTAGAAATCTCTGGACGTACTCGTCAAATTAGCATTTCCGAAATTGTAGAATTTTGGTTTCTCTGCGTGTGATGATAGTAAGATGTGCAGCAGTCTTTGGGGTTCCTGACGACGTAAATGTACTTCGCACAAGTATGCTGGGGCAGCAGTTGGTATTCGAGTGGGAGGTGATGATCCTGGGGCAGGAAGGAAAGCGATGACAATACTTTGCTGACCATTTCAGGGAAGAAATTTGAAAGGCCATAATAGCTCTCCTGCGATGAGGTCCTACCAAGCAGAAGCTTAACGACGCGCTTGATCCAGTTGTTCCGCACTTCAGGAAGGTCTCAGAAGGACGCCTCTCTTCCGAATGCTCATACTTCAGGGCAGGACCGAAAGTTGTCTGGATCAGATCCAGTGGAGGCTTTATGCCATCCACAACTTGGTAAAGTGGTTTTGTCGTCTCCATTGTGATGTTGACTTGGTGTACTGGGAAGAAACTGGGATTAGGTGAGCTATTAGAGTAAAATGAACCTTCTAATTTGTGTACTGAGCAAATGTCGACATGACGCAGCACGCGCTTTAAAAAAATCTATGAAGACAACTTCAAGATAATGAAGTATATGTTGAAAAAACATCAAGCGTCGATTCAGAGACCTTCAGACGAAAATGAAAAAATATACACATAAAAACACACAAGCTGTAGTGTAAAACGGCGAGCACGTAATTGTTATGTATTCCAGGCACATCTTATTGCGTAATAGCAGTGATGCAGATATTACGTCATAGGTGGTGACCAAAAGAATAATAAATAAACAGGAATAAATAAACGTTTAATGGGAGCGAACTTGTGCCCAAAACAAAAAAGAAAATAGACGATAACAACAGAGCGTCGCGGGTGTCGAAGTCGGCGTAACAGCAGCATCGTCCGCTGGGCGAGACTTACCCCGGCTCGCCACGCGGAGCGCCTTTTTATCGGCGTGGGTTTCTGGAACATTCGGCCTAGAACTTTTGGCGTGTAGAAAATTCGTAACTCTGATGAGAGGAGAAAGTTCGCAAACTTGTGAGAACGACAAGTAGAAAGGATAAATAAAATAATATACCGCGACCTGGAATCAGAACCCAGATCTTCCGCGGGATAGCCGAAGCATTTACAGTAACACATTCGGCCACGCACTTGGCGTAATCTGGCGATGGAAGAACTAATCTGGAATGGTGGAAAAATAAATAGTAGTCCTATTATCTTTCCATGCACTTCATCTTCCAACTTGATCAATAAATGAATAAAGCAAATACACTATTCCTAAGGTTTCTAACTCTGCAGCATTAGGTTAGCAATCAAATTGCAAACCTGTATTTATCTAAAGAAAATATTTGTGAGTTCATCCCGAGAAACTGCAATAAATAAAATGGGTATACCTGAACACTCCAGCTATTAACGACTCCCTATTTTTATGAATTCACATATTAGCACCCAAGAGGCTTGCCTCAAATCGTCTGTTGTCAATTGCAATTTTTTTTATAATGTCCTTGTTCTTTGCGTTGACAATGGTAGATTAGGCGAAGATAGGACTGAATGTTCCGCAGGCTCAGTAGGTTTCACCTGTGCGGCAAGTTGATACGTTGTTTGGAGATGAGGCTCTGCTGTGTAGGCTGAGTTTATAGACCAGTTAGTACTCGCGCGGTTGTCACACGTCTACATTAGCAGCGATAAATAAGAAATGAAGGATGTTTACAATTCTCTGTAGTGCCAAATTAGAGCGCAGCTCTTAAGGAGGTAGGAAGGGAGGATACGGAGGAAAGGGTTTGTCTTTGCGCCCTCTCCGCACCTTTTCTATCACTCCTCTCCTGCTCCCCCACGTTTAGTGGGAAATGTTCGCTAAATTTCCCGCTAAAAAATCAAACATTTTCCCATCTACGTTTAGCAGGAAAATTTAGCAAAAGTTTGCCGCTCAATTTGGCGGGGAAGCTGAATTGGTGTTGAGGTGACGTGACTTACAATTTCCCGTTAGAGATTTAGCCGAAAACACTTCCGCTCAATTGTTTCCGCTAAATTTAGCGTGATGTCATGTGACATCGCACGTGACGTCACGTGCGACATTATTTTGGGAAATGTCCCATATTGCAACGCATAATGATAAAGTGACAGCGTCGGCGTCGGCGACGCCTGTGCCGACGCCGCTCAGCCTGGAAACGGGCGCCTAGAGCTGCGCGTTGCGCTCTGAAACATAATTGTGGGTTTTGTGCATGTTTATAGGCAGCCTGAAGTTAGTCTGCCTCAAAGGGCGACTTATCTCTCAGCTGTAGAGGATAAATTTAGCAAGTGCAGCACAACCGCTAGCTCGAGGTCTTTAGCGTGCACCACGCAGATTGTGATACACGACCGCACGCCGGTACGATGCTCATCCAGATCAAAACTGGCCGTGGTGGGATTGAAGCAAGGATTACTGGGTTCTGCAGCGCGAGCTTCTCTCCACGTGCTCCGAGCCCACTGGGCCACCGATCCCCCGGCGATAAGTGATGTGTTTCTAGAGGAATACAACGCTGGAAGTTCTTTTTGGGTTCACTTACTACGTGTAAAGTAATTTATTATAAAAGTTGACGTGCACGACTATTGATCTACAGTAAGGTGGCTACATGGGTTAGGAGGTTCGTAGCTATGGAAAAGCGCTTAGTCTTGTCCATCCTACCTTGGTCTTTGGTGTTATATCGGCGCTGGTTTCCTTCCCTAATAATCACGGAAAACATGTTGGATAACCATAACGCTTCTAACACATTTTCTCGCATTTCGGGGAAGAACAGGCCCATTTCAGTTAACGTTCCTTTTCCAAGGCTGTAAAGTTTGTGGACTTTAAAATACTAAAGAAATGTGGACATCACTAATAGAGCTAGTTGCTACGCTTAATCTCACAAACGCCTACAGTGGAGTCAAGAGCACAAGAGCATGAGCCCAACTCCAAGATAAACGAGGCTAGAGGACTGAATTTTCTGCGTCACCTAAAGAGGCAAACGAGGGGAAATGATTGAACACAAGTGCTGCGTCAGCGTACGACTGAGCTTCAGGTCCTCACTGATTGAAGCGGACTCTGAGTCGAACGCTGACTCATGCCCAATCCGCCCCTGCATTGAATGTTCAGCACTACGCCTTGTTACCTGCAGGGTGTTGGTGAGCTTAACAGGGCATATGCTTTTGTTTGCAAGAGACAATAACTAAGGAGGCATGCTTTTTATTTATTTATTCATACTGCAGGCCATTTCAGGCCCAAGCAGTGTGGGACAACAAGAAAAAGAACTAAACGGAGTAACAAATGATGGTACACTGCAGGTCACAAAATAAAAGAAAAAAAATACACAAGGTCAAAGGGTGTATAGATAACACAACAATGGGGCCACTGATAGCGTCTTGCAACAAGCGCAACAGAGCACATAAAAAATAATGTAAGAACGCTAGTGACACGTTGTATCTTAAAATCATGACTACAACATTACTGAAATATAACAAAAAAAACATGCGAGCGCGTTAGAAATGCGAAGAACATGCATCAGCAAATTGTTCTACGGTCGTACATGCAACAATCTCGTCAGGTAAAAGATTTCATTCATCTACCGTTCTGGAAAGGAAAGAAAACTTGAACAGATTGGATGACGATCTAAAGGGTGGAATGTGGTGCGAGTTGTTTATTCTACTGGAGTGCTTGAAGGGAGGGAGCAAATACATGGTAGGATCGATACCGGTTTCCCTGTTCGTAGTACAGTACAAACGTTTTAGCCTAGCTAACTTGCGTCGGGCGCACAAAGGATCTATGTTTGACAGTGACAACATCTCAGTGATAGAAGCCGTCCTTTTGTACCAGCCGTACAAACATCGTAGACTCTGGTTTTGTATACGTTCGATTTTATAAGAATCAACTTGGTATAAGGATCCCATACTGCAGTGGCGTACTCCAACATTGGCCTTATTAGGGTCTTATAGGCGGTTAGTCTAGTGGATGTTGGTGCCAGCTTTAGTTTTCTTCTAATGAAACAAAGTTTTCGGAAGGCAGCTGAGCATATATTATCTATATGCAAGCTCCAGCCAAGGCCAGGAGTGAGCGTTACTCCCAGATATTTCACGGAGTCGACCTTGGAAACTGGGGAGCTATCAAAAAGGTACCAAAACTTGGAGAGCTTTTTTCTTAGTAAATGTGATCGCTACCGTTTTTTGTAGACTAAGTTTCATCTGCCATTTCTTGCACCATTCAGACACTGAACCCAGTGCGTTGTTGAGCATAATCTGGTCCTCGACACTCTCCAGTTTCGTATACAAGACACAACCGTCAGCAAAAAGCCTGATCTGATTTTTTTATTGATATCGTTCGCAATGTCCTTTATGTAGACAAGAAATAATTACGGGCCTACGACTGATCCCTGGGGGACACCGGAAAAAACATCAAGGGAGGGAGAACGGGAACCATTGATTTCAACATATTGCTTCCGGTTGTACAAATAGCACTTTATCCACTGCACCAAGTCTTCATTAATACTAGCTTTTCTTTAATTTAAAAAGTAGTGCATCATGGGGAACAGTGTCGAAGGCTTTCGAAAAGTCTATAGAAACCGCGTCAGCTTGCACTTTTTCATTAAGAATGCTTGCTAAGTCATGGAAGTGAAATCATGAAAGTTCATAAAAGTTTCTACACTAGCACCCACTTCTAAGGTGCATGGAACACGTCTCCGTGTGTGTAGCGTGCTATTTCACCCGTGTGTCCCGAAGCGGCAGTAAATGACATCCCAAAAGCCTGAGTTTCAAGCCGTCAGATGTCGCGATCCTGGCGGTTGGTCGTAGGAGTGCTGGCGAAAGCACGAGAAAAATCATGAGCTATATCCACTCTGTGACACGCAAGTGCTTGGAACGACGAGAAAAAGGGGGCGCTGCGTGCTTTCGTTGACGCATATGGAAAATCCACGTAATCCTAGCCATAAACAGCTTCGTTGTAAAAAGTGCAGTGTCGCTGTCGTCATGGCGCCCGAACTTCTGGCTTCATAAGCTTGTGTCGAACTGTCAGAGCTGGAAAGTTGCGTGCAGCGGAAGAACAGGCGTCTGCCACATTCAGCACCGCTGCAGTGGCACCGCCATGATCGAGGCCTGCAGACATCATGACACCTCACATGACGTCATCAGGCGTAAATAAAGGAACCACATTCTCGGAAGCGGTAAACACACCAACTGAAGACGCGTTCCAGGCACGATTACCGGCCTTTTGTCAGCGCTTCAAGTGTATTAGAGCGGAATTGCAGTCAAGCGTTATTGTTACTCGTTCACAGGGTTAGGCAGCATCGCGATACCGATGTATCGCAATGGTATTTTCAGAATGCATTTCGTATCTGTATTTCTGTATCGCGATACATATTTTTCACCGGTATCTGTATTCCTGTATCGAAATACATTTGGAATGTTTCTTTGTATCGCGATACAATCAGGATAAAATGTATTTCGTTACATTTCTTGAAAAATACTTCCCCCCCACCCAGAAAAAAAAAATACAGGTCCGAACGCATTTTTTTTGTAATTTGTGAGGGCATTAGTGATTAAGAGATGATGGGGCATTGTTATTATGCTGACCAAAGGTTCCTTCCAGATTCTCCAAACTATTTTTCATGCCGTCCTCTTCTCTCTTCTGAGAAGTGTTGCGTAGATCAGGGACTCGAACCAGGTGGCGTGCAGGAGTAGAGTCAGAGCATCTCCTGCCGCAGGTGCCGCAGTCCTTATTGGGGATTTGTTGAGTCATTGTTTGCTGGCAACCAATGCCCGCTGCTAACTGTCTCTCTCGCCTTAGCGTACACGGTACACTAAGCCGGTACTGCTGAGTCACAGTCCTGTTGCAGCACGAGCCTGGCGGTGGTTGGCTTGGAATAGTAAGATGACTCACGCAGTGAAGTTCAACACTTATTCTGAATCCGTCTGCGGCTGCGCCCATAATGTGCACGGCTGAAGAGTACGTCACCAGCCGATGTGAGCGTGACCGCTGCTCTGGTGATCCGAAACCCAGGAAGGAGGCCAGACGTTGTATCGCTGTGCCGACCCAGACTTCGTACACCTGCGACTCGTCTCGAGCGAGCTTGTTTCTCGGAGAGCTCGCGCCTGTGCCGGCAATCTCAGGTCGCAATTCAAGAGGGTCTCTGTTTGGATGATGCTAGGCGAGGCTTGAGGACTGCAGTCCATGCGCCGGTGGCGGAGGGTCGGCAGAAAGGACCTTCACAACAGGGATGCCACCGTATCGTTTTTTCAGCCGTAACGGAAGATAAGACATGTGTTCCAGGATGCTTCATGTGGTCCACTATTCTCGAAAATTCGAGCACTGCCTGCACGATCTTCAACGAGGTAACCTACAACGAAAGTACGTATTGTCTTTTCATGCAGCAGCGTGGTAAAGTTTCATGTATCAAGGCACACCTACAGATAAAGAATACCAATTCATTCCACCAGACGTCATGCGATCACTGTTGCAGGGATCTTTATTGGACAGGGGCGTGGTGACGTTTTGATGGGATTTATGGTGACATAGAATTCATTTAGAGCTCGAAGTCTTTTGAGCAACTCTCGTCAGACATACATGATGTCAGGGAAGAGGCCGCGGTCAGTCCTTGATGGAACGTTTTTTTGAGCCCATTGAATACTCCTCGTCGTCCGAAGCCACTACCTTCAAGGCAAGTGCCAAGCCTACGGGAACGTAATTTCGGGATTAAAAACTTACTCTTCAAACTTCAAGCTTCATACTCAGTTGGCGTCTAAACAAATTTGAAAATGTATTGCAGTATCAGTATTTCTGTATTCGTATTTCTGCCCTCCCTAAAATGTATTCCTGTATTGGTGTTTCCAAAGACTTTTTGCCTCTATTAAAAATGTATTTCCGATACGTATCGCGATACATTTTCAGAGATATATTTTAGTATCAGTATTTCAGCTACTATTTTTATGTATCCCAGTATTTGTATTTCCAAATACATTTTTGAGTATTTCTGCGCAACCCTGCTCGTTCACAGAACCGATAGTTCTAGTGGAGCGTATGAAATGCATTGCGTGGCTAGTGGGGGAGCTCGTGCTCGTTACATGACAGCATCGAAAGGTAACCCGCCTGCGGTGCCGGCATTCGTAGCGTACGTTATGCACACGTTTGGAAGAACGGTACAGGGCACCGCCACCTTGCTCGCGTAGAGCTCAGCTCGGGCGCGGCCTTAATTGAATTACGACTCCTTAGCGAGGTTTCGTAATCGGATTATGGCCATGCCCAATTGCACACCAGGCGAGCAAGATGGCGGCGCCCGGAGGCCGTTCTTGCAAACGTTGATAGAGCAGTGTCCACAAAACGATTTTTCTCTTACGTAAACCGCGTTCCACCATGCTGATCACAGCGTCCACCCACTCTCTCCAATAGCTTGCATGGAGACGCTTAGCCATTGGCGGCTGTTTCTTGCGCTGGTGAAACGCCTACAAGATGGCGTGTGGCAGCCCAGCGCACAGCTAAGCACGACCGCGGACGTATTTGAGTTCGCAGAATCTTTTTGCTTACTCCTTGATTATAAAGCAATCAATGCAATAGGTGCAAGCCGAGCTGAACAGCAATGAGTAATATTAATCCCTGAAGAAGGGGAGCAAAGGGGACAAAGAAACAAACACAAATCTTCAAACGACAGCTTAAGTGACTCGTGCGCGACCGAAAAAATCCGCCTGCTCCTGGTATCGAACCAGGACCACACTCCTAAGAAAAAAATGCACAACACGGGGTGAGTAAAATGGCGCTTTGGAGAAGCACGGACTACCCAAAAGCGAGTTACCAGCCTTTGGGCAAAGTCACGACACCAAACCGCTGTGGAATGACCACCTTTCACGCAGGTGACGACGGGGAGAGTGTCACTTTCGAATCTGATATTCACGTGCAGTCAGTCGTCTAAATGATATTAGTAGCTTAGATAACTACATAAAGACTATACCATTGTATTTCTTCCCTTGGCTTTCGTGATCTTTAAGATCCGCACAAGTTCACATCTGTTGGGCACCTGGGTGTACCGGTGGAACACAAATTCTGTCGGTACGAGGCAGCAACACTGGTTCTCATCAGCGTGCACATGGCTGCCTGGCTTGGAAGCATCAACAACAACAGCAAACTGCACGCGTTTGGTCTCGTTTGGTCTCCCTGCCGTGAGTGTTTGCCGAGAATGAGGTGATAAGGATATTGTTTTTGCCGCATTTAAGGCCCGTTCCACCTCTCGCGACCGATAGAGATCCAAGACCAGTTTTAAGCCCCTTGCCATCTCTCAGCACAAGCTCCGCTTTAGCGCATCCGGTCCCAAGAGAGTCGCAAAAGGCTTAAAAACCCGTCTGGTCTCTCTGGGTACTTACTCGGTCGCAAGGGCGTGAAACAAAGTAATTAGTGGTATACCTGATCGTATTGAACCATTGAACACTGAAACCGGTGATCGACAGGGGTAACACGCTCATAGGTATGTGATGACTGTGTCTGCCCGTACCGTTTTCCTCAATCTCGGAGCGGTTTGGGTTTCTGAGCTGCATTCCGTCGTGGCTAGTGATTCTCCCGGCTGTACGGCACCATGACAGAACAGCACACGACAAAACAGCACGCGACAAAACAGCACGGTCAAAACAGCACGCGTCAAAACAGCACAGCGTCAAAACAGCACGGCGACAAAACAGCACGCGTCAAAATAGCACGCGACAAAACAGCACGGCGTCAAAACGGCACAGCGACAGAAGAGCACGTGCCAAAACAGCACGGCGTCAAAACAGCACAGTGTCAAAACAGCACAGCGACAAAACAGCACAGCGTCAAAAGGGCACATTGACAGAAGAGAACGGCGTCAAAACAGTACCGCGACAAAACAGCACAGCGTCAAAACAGGACATTGACAATATAGCTAAGGTTTGGCCTTTTCGGTTTTTATTATTTTGAAATTCGGCGTACTTTTTTCGTTTCTAATTCCAAACAGAAGTTTTCGGTTTATTGCGATGTATATTTGTAGACTCATAAACTTCTCGGTTCTTTTCGGTTTATTGACGAAAACCAGTATACTGACGAAAATGCAATAGTTTTTAAAAGCGTTTGTTTAAAATGTATAGTGAGTAAACCATGTACTGGTTTTCTTATTTGTTGCAATCTGTGGCAGCCGACGGGACCTCTTCTGCAAGACGCACTGGGGCCCTATTGTGATCTGCCATTATCGTCGTGTGCTCGTATTTGTACACAGGACGAACATGATCTTCACTACCACTTCGGTCGGAGAGGAAAATATCAAAATCCAGAAATTCGCAAGCATTGTACTCAGTGCGTTTTTTCCCCATTTTCACGACTGCGAGAGGTGATAAGTTCGCGCCGACCACAGAAACGACAATAAAACAATCGTATTTATGCCCTCCTCTAGTAGACGGAAGCTAGAGCTGTTAAAAATGTGCGGCATTTACGGACGCCCTTGATCTTCATTGTTCAGTTCATGATTAAACTCTCTTCTTTGAACGAAAGAATTCGGCACACAAATCCCTATCAGGTGCAAAAACCCAGATTTCGTCCTGAAGACACCTGCGCCCCTGGAGCTTTTGTTGAAAGTTGAACTGATCTCGAAGACAAGATGAAAACTGCGAAAGGAAGTGGTCATACGGTCAGTAATGAGTCACACCCCCCCCCCGCCTCTCCAAACGCCCTCGAAAATACTGACCTTTTTCAGTAAAAACCGAATTCGGAAAAATGAATTCGGCGTACGTTTACCGGTTTTATTCGGTTTAAGCCGAAAACGATGAACCCTAAATATAGCGTATGGAGTTAAAAAATGCATGTGTCAAAGTAGGCACTGTAAAGGAATGGAGGGTCTAGGCCAATTCGTCGAAAGCCAACTCGTCGACGGCCAATTTGCGAATAGGTCAATTCGTAATAGGGCAATTCGTCGAAGGGCAACTTGTGAAGAGCCAACTGGTCGCCGCTTTTTCAAAACCAAAATATATAATTTTTGTCCTGAAAAGGTAAAGCAAATACTGCCCTATATATTGTAATCCGTAAAATCGCCGCACGATAATTGACTTTCAGTGCGCTCTTTCTTGTCGAAGAGAACAACTTGTCACCACTTTCATGAGAGCCAAATTAGATGCTATATTGCAGTTAGGGTTGCGGAGTTTGGTAAGCACTGAAATAGGCAATATATTTTTTTTATAACCTAGCGACAATAAATGAATGGGTCAAGGAGGTTTGAAATTATTCGCGCAGAGAGAGGTGAAGAGCGCGCTCGAAGTTGCTGCATGCGTGCTGTTTTGACGCCGTGCTGTTTTGGCATGTGCTCTTCTGTCGCTGTGCTGTTTTGACGCTGTGCTGTTTTGTCGCGTGCTATTTTGACGCGTGCTGTTTTGTCGCCGTGCTGTTTTGACGCTGTGCTGTTTTGACGCGTGCTGTTTTGACGCGTGCTGTTTTGTCGCGTGCTGTTTTGTCGTGTGCTGTTCTGTC